>JAATLQ010037609.1:0-58794 GCA_013421005.1 Heliconius erato x Heliconius himera | reverse complement strand
AAAAAAAAAAAAAAACACAAACGTATATTTACTCAGATTAAAATATTTTCAAATTAGCTTTACATCAAAATAATATTTATTTTTCGATTAAACAATATAAGTCCGTAACAAAAATTGCTCATACTAGAAAAAGTCTCCGGTCACGCCGGAGGAGAGTGGGTCATTAAAAATAAAAAAAAAAAAAAAAAAAATATATTGTCATTCAAAGATTTTTTGTCATTAGGTATCGAAACGGGAGTTGGAAAGCGAATCGACAAAGGGGAATAGCTTATTTCTTTTCTTTAACAGTTACTCGATTTTCCTTTTAATTAAATTCAATTGCCTAAATTGTACATTTTGGGGGCATTTAAATCGAGAATGAACAGGTATCTATGTTCAAAGCCAGAATGTCGTTGTAGATCGCATCAACTTATAATAAAAGGCTTTTTGTAGGCAAACATAAACCTAAAAAAACTTCACTACATAAAAAAAAGAAAAGATTTATATTTACAAAGTTGTGCAAAGACAGAAGTATTCCTATTCATCTGTAATTTTTTACCACGCTGAAGTCACAAAATATTCATTTTCAATATAAATATGATATCTTAAAAATGTTATTTCATTATTTGATTTGCTACAAGCAAAATATGTTGTGTTTACTCAGATAATAAATAAAATAAAATAGCCGAGGATGTAGTTCGATATTCTATTAATTACTAGATATCATACCGCCGTCAGTAAAAATATTTTTTACATTATTTTAAATATTGCTTGAAACATCAACCTATAAATTCATTCATTTTTTTCACTTATTTAATATAGGTTCACCTCATTCACTTACTCACTCAGCTTCACGCTGTATCCCGCACACTGCAGGGTAGGCAGAGGGAACTTACTGTTAAGACACACCGTTCCCCACTTTCTCCCCAATTCTGGAGACACCTACAATGTTATAAATATTTGTTTGATGTTAATATGCGCGTATTAGCATATATGTATAAGAACATAGGGCTTAATAGTCGGAGCGTTTGGACGGTTTTCAAGAGGAGCAGGTTCGAATCACGCTAAGTTAATTTTTTTATGTTCACTTACACACAGGTAAAGGGACCGGGGAAACTAGTTCTAGGACCCTCCGTTCCCATTAGGACACTTCCTCCCAATTTTTGACGCATTGCCTGTTGAGTAGCGGAACGTAACGCCGCGCTTTATCTCGCACCAGAGCCAGAGGAATAGAAAACCAAAAGTGTTTAAGTGTTTAAGCACTTTGTTAGGTTGTGTCCAGATACTCAGATATAAGAGAGAGAGATTTGTGAACATAAAAAAGTCAAATTGCCACCTCCATAATAAGTAACATGGTTCCATTGCGTAGTTTGAGCCTAGCGAGCCAATCAGGCCAAATGTTTTTTGCGGCAGTATCGGGCCCCGAGCGGGTCCTTATTTCCTGTAAACTTACCAAAGACTCTACTATGGGATTTCGAACGAATACGTATATTTATAAATAAAGATATTTTTGTAACATTTTAAATAGATTTAGAAATTTAAATTAAAATTAAAAATTAAATCAGCTTCACGCTGTATCTCGTACACAGCAGGCTAAGCAGAGTCACACTTTTCGCCGAATTTTGGAGGCATTGCGTGTTAAGTGGCGAAAATGAACGCCGCTCTTTGCCTCGACACCAGATCCAAGAAACATAAATATAAATTTAAGTAAATATTTCATTTCCTCGAGTAGGGACCGAACTCCCTATTATGAATATCATATAAGTAATGTGATATATTTTTATATTTCATAGCTGATCTCTACATACTCTTTTATTAATTGTTGCTTCCTTGACACTGTAAACGTATAAATTGTCAAACCTTACGGCGCTCCAGCCTAAAAATAAAACAATATATTTATATAATAATATAGATTTTGAGACCGCAACAAAGTGGCAAAACTCTTTTCTTTTTCAGCTTCGCTCTGTATGCCGCATGTAAGAGTCCATTCCTCGTTTTCCACATTTCGTCACAATGCGTGTCGAGTGGAGGAACTCAACTTTGCCTTTGATACATTAAAACGAAGAAGTGAAAATAATAAATACATCCTTTCATCGATTTTCCGCGTTCCCGAGTTCCTCCATTCAACATTCTGGAATCGATCCCACAACCTGTCGCGTTTACAGTCACACGCTTGTGCCCCTGAGCCACGACTAGCTTTTTCGATAATAAGAAAGAATATTAAAAAGTTAAACAAAGATAACTATAGTACGGGTATAATGTACGAAAACGACTTTCTTTGGATCGCGCGTCATCCCCGAAAATGTGCCGCCTTCCCTCTTATTTTTCCCGCTGATATAAAACGTTTTGTATCGGGAATTGAATCGCTTCCTTCTTGACCACTCACTGGTCACATTCACCCTCACTTGATTCGATCCCTTAGATACCTCCTGTGGGTCGGATTAGACAAATTTGATTTTGTATTCTGTATCTTTTTAAGGAAATTTTGTTATATACATGTACATACGATACGAGGCCATCGTGACGCATCGGCACAAGGGTGTAACTGTTGGGAATTAAATAAAAATAAAAATCAGCTGTGTGCGCATCCCGCACACAGCAAGGTAGGCAGAGGGAACGTAGTGTTAAGACACTTTGTTCCCCACTTTCTGCCGAATTCTGGAGGCATTGTGCGTTGAGTGGCAGAACTCAACGCCGCTGGGTTCGATCCCCACAACCAGTCGATTTTACAGTCACACTTCGCGCCGCTGCGCCACGACTAGCCTCTTACGAATTAAATATTATTTATTAATAATTTCATGTCCATTTCAGGCACCAAGACAAAAATCCGGCGTTAAGTTTCACCACACAACACGCAATGATTCGAAAAATCCGGTGGAAAGTGGAGAACGGAGTGTATTAACGCTAGGTTTCTTATGCCTACTCTGCTGTGTGCGGAATACAGCGTGAAGCTAATTTTTTAACCGACTTCCGTAGCAATAGAAGGGTATCAATTCGACTGTATTTTTTATGTTTGTTATTTTAGAATCTTTCAAATCTTTAGCTTAAAAATATACTTGGTCTATAATACAAACACATACCTACATCTATATGGCCATTGTGGTATTAACTGCAATGGCTCTGGTATTTTGGATTCCGCATTCCGAATTCAGACGGTAATCACAGAACGGTGTCGCTTGACACTAGATATGATTAAAATATATTTAAAATAAAAAATAAATCAGCTTCACGCTGTATCCCGCACACAGCAGGGTAGGCAGAGGGAACCTAGTGTTAAAACACTCTGTTCCCCACTTTCTGCCGAATTCTGGAGGAATTGCGCGTTGAGTGGCAGAACTCAACGCCGCGCTTAACCTCGCCACCAGATCGAAGAAATGGAAATATAAATATAAGTAAATATTTCATCTCCTCGAATGGGGATCGAACCCACAACCAGTCGGTTTTACAGTCACACTTCGTGCCGCTGCGCTGCGACTGGCCTCAAATTAAAATATATTTCTATATAAAAATTGACTCTTACTTAAGGATCATAGCACGAAACGCCAAGTTCATTGCACTAATAAAGCATCGCTCGTAAACCATACGAGCAAGTCTATCCGAACGGAATAGAGGCGTTAAAATATACAAAAGAAAACGATATAACTCAACATTTGAGTTCCATTTTATGTCCCTACCCGTAAAACGTTACGGCAGGTACAAACGCCACTTATAGGGCCAGAATGTCTATAAAATACGCTAAATATATAAGATGTTTATTAAATCATATTATATTATTATATATACATATTATGTTAAGCATCTGACTGTAAGCACGGTAGTTGTGGATTCGATATCCACTCGGGGGCGTATATTTTCTTTTTGTTGCTCTGCTAGACAAAGCGGCGTTGAGCTCCGCCATTTAAACATTCTGCATCTTAAATGAAAAAACGGAAAATCTTAGTACTGAATTTATTGCAAACGTGAAACTGTTTTTTATCCGACTGCGGCGAAACCCAAAAGGAGAGTTACGTTTTAAGCTTGTGTGTATGTATGTATGACAATTCCTTTGTTCCCTTGTAACTGTTATTGGATATATTAATTTAGTTAATACAGTTGGGTTTTTTGTTTTGTTTATTTAATTAACTTGTTTGACGTTTTTATATAGACTAACATCATGTAATCATGGTACACCACAAGTATGTAGTCTAGGTTGACCTCAGCCCTTAAATAGAGATTGAAGTAAATTATAACATGTTGTTTTTCGCACTGACAGTAAGACAAAGCGCAGAAATGAGTTCTTACGCAGGTAATGTCTTAAAACTGAGACGAAATTGAAGAACTAAATGTCTCAACAATGGATTTCCTCTGCCAAACTTGCTGTATGCGGGATACAGCGTGAAACAGCGTGAAGCGAAAAAAAACCTACCACAGCTATAACTTTTATCTCTTTATAACTAAGGCTATATATAAATACTACAAACTAAAATGAAGAACTCCCACCGTTGACACGCACAAAACTACCAACTGTAAAGCATCTGGTCCCGAATAGCAAACCCCATACACTTATTACAGAACTGGCCGAAGGGACGAGACTTGTACGTGAGGGAGCAAATATTTTATCAGGCGTTACGTGCCTTGATAGTTGGTCAAAGATTAATATGTATATATGTACTTACTTTTTAGGGTTCCATACCTCAAAAGGAAGAAAACGGAACTCTTATAGTTAAATATTAGGTTTAAATTTTTTTTGTCCCACAAAAAAATTATCAAGTCAACGTAATGTAGAGATACGAACATTTATGCATCGTTCTTGGTGCATTTTGTATGAAATTCGTCGCGTAATATAATCTCCCGTGGACCTACAGTTATGAAATTTGACAAGGAGTAAGAACTATCAATATAATATAAATAAAGAAAAAATCCGAAAGTAAAAATTTACAGGTAATTCATACAAAGAAATTGTTACAAACTTACATTTGAAGTTAATTTCATACAAAAAGAGTCATAGAAATGTTTGCATGATTATAAAAAAAATCCGGTATATATTATAGACCAAGTATATTTTTAAACTATACCTACTTGGTCTATAATATATAAGTATAGGCCCGGTAACTTAAGATTACCAACTTTTTTCGCCGCATAATCAAAAGCGATAGAGTATTTCCTGTAGCGCTACAATACATATACATAATACAAGAAGAAAACATTTCAAAATGGGTGCATACGCATACTTAAACTTGTTAACTTTTATAGATGGCACTTCCCGTTTACCTACAATCCTAAAACTTGTAGTTACAAATTTTACAATTTCCTTTATTTATCTTTCCAATACTGTTTCCCACTACATTTTTAAGTATGTTACAATTTTTCATTGGAAAAGAAACGATTTTGTTGTTTTTTTCATAGCAATCGTAACAAAAATTATTGACAAGCTACTAATCTTGTGTTAAAACTGATAATTAAGCCCAATATCTTTCTTCTCTGTTGTATCGAAACTCATCTTATGTTGTACATTTAGGCCAACAAAGCCAAGCGGTATAAGCGCGACAGATGTGAGTTCAATCCACTCGAGAAAATTAATGATTTTCATTTCTTCTCTCTGATACCTAGAAAAAGCGCAATGCCTCGAAAATTTTGCGGAGAGTAGAAAACAGAGTGTCTTATCACTAGGCCCCCTTCTCCTACTATGCTATATGCGGGATACCGTGTGAAATATATATTGCATATTCGTTGATTTGAAAACCGTACCACAATATGTATGCCACACACTATTAGAGGGTCAGTGGGTGTTTTACATTTTTTAAGATGTTTTTAAAACCACAGCAAAATTTAAATAAAATATTCACATTAAAAACCACTAATGTGCATGTGACAAGAGGTTGCGAAGAGTGGTCTCGTAGACTCCACTTGTGTTCAAGGTGATGGTGATCTAGGTCGATCTATTTATAACATATTTAGAAAAATACCTACTCATATATCTATGACAGTATATGTGTATTATTAAAACCTGCATCTCAAGATCGATTACAGACATCGATCGAGATCGAAGCGAAGATTTCTCTAAATTCTTTTTGGAGATTTTCCATCTTTAAGTCCACGCAAACAATTTGGGAGTACCAGTGTACACAATATATCTTGTTATAAAATTCAGTCTTTAATATCCCTTAAACTTTTTATTTTAATATCCATAAAAAAAGTGAAATAACTGAAAACACAAACATATTTATCGCACTAATATAAAATATAAACATCTAATGAAGTTAAGAAACGACTCCAAGTATAATACAATGTAGTTTCGCTTGTATTGCAGCGAGATTGCTCTGAACTGTGTCGTTGTCACCTATTTGTTCAATTTACTCTTCAAATTCTCATACCTTTTACTGCTAGTGCCGACGCTACGTTGATCACTAAAGTAGAAAACATGGAATAATAGAAATTTAATAATAAACTTTGTTTCAGTTATATGGATAGCTTCACGTTGTATCCCGCATAAAGCAGGATGATCAATAGTAAGTTATGGAAGTTACTCTGTTTCCCCATTTTCTGCCTTATTTTTGTAATAATCTGGGCTAAGTGGTGAAATTCAACGTCGCACTCTGTCTTGTAACGAGACAGTGATGGATTCGATTTCCACTTTGAGAAATGAATTATTATTATCCTATGGTCTCGAGGCAAAATGCGGCGTTAAGTTACGCCACTCAACACGTAATGCCAGAACTGTTCAGAATTCGGTGGAAAGTGGGGAGCGGAGTATATTAACACTAGGCTCCCTCTGCCTACGCTGCTACATGTGGGATACAGCGTGAAGAGAAGAAGACAGAAAGGAAGTGTAATATTTTTTTTTAATTTTCAAGGATTTTTTTATTAGTAAAATATCACGAATGGGCACGGCGCACCCGGCCACTCAAATTTCCACATTCTGAACGTAATAAATTTAAAATTTTCCAATATGTATATATACCTAGATTTCTAGTTATTTTAAATTCTTTTTAAAATAACATTCACAAATATAATGTATACACGTACCTACTTCAGGAAAATAAAGTGACTGAGTATTCTCAAGAGACGTTGAGTAGCGACGACGAAAATCCCAAAACAATCTGTTAAGCACTCAGAAAAAGGAGTTTAGAGACTCAAATTGTGAAGTTGACTAAAAGACTGAATTGTAGAGAATATTGCAAGTATGTATAGAGAAATATCTTCAAATAAGGCCACCAGTACGGCCAATGGCCGTGAGGCCAAAAAATGACAGGACAGTATATGACTGTTAGCCTTTTCGCTCGATCTCTAGTCGGGATCAGTTAATGATTTTACTTATAACATTTTAATTGCTATAATTAATGCCGATGTTTTCCATCACTCAATAAGTAATTTCTTGAAAAAAATGTCGATTTATGGATATGACTATGTAAAAAAATCGGGCGGAGTGTCTTAACACTTGGTTTTCTTTGTCACAAAGGCACAAAGCTGTACGATAAAGTGAAATTGCTTTGAAGGAAAGTGACACTGTTTTTTATGTAAAAGTATGGATATCTGTTTAAACACGATGACGATTCGTAAATCACAAAAAGAGAAGAGACGAGAGAGAGAGATATATAATAAAATATAAACTAAGCCTAATATTTTAAGTCAGATCAGGTTCATCTAATAGGTGCCCTAACAAGCATACGCTACATGGGAATACGCTCAGGGCATTGCTGCATGTAGTTGCTAAGTGATATTTCGCTTGTGGCTGACAAATCGTCAAAATCGATGGCTGTCTGTCTGTTGAGAGGTTTATATGGAAAATTGTATTTATGTAGAGATAGATGTTATATTATTCTACTATACGTTCATTAATTTTTTTTAATACATTGTATTTTTTAGTAAGTGGGTAAATAAAGACAAAGAGCGGCGTTGACTTTCTTTACTGAACACGTTTAGCATCTCGAAAATTGGATGGTGCATGGGGAATAGAGTGTATTACTTAACATTAGGTTCCCTCTGCCTACCCTATTATATGCAGGTTATAACGTAAAAATAAAAAAAAACATAGTATTCGTGCATTTACTCTTGTATATTTTTGTATAAAGCAGAAGATAATAAAAATAACATTCAGTTCACGGAAAATCTTAACAATAACAAATTGGATAACGAGTTGAAATGTCTCATTTCTACGAATAAACTTCAGTATTTCATTCTTGATGCTGTTATATGATTGTAATGGCGTTTGTATGAAACATGATATTGAGAATAATGTTTTAATGGAAAATGACATGATATACTGCAACAAGCTGAAAAATGTTGTAAAGTTAAAAGTATAAATCCATTTTTATAGGTAAAACATTGAATAAGTATTGAGGCCTCGGTAGCGCAGCAGTGCAGTTTCTGACTGAGAATGCGATGGTTGTGGGTTTGATTCTCACACGAGGGAATTAATTACTTTATTTTTTTCTGCTCTGGGGACGAGACAAAGCGCAGCGTTCGTTTCCGTCGTTTAACACTATATTCACTTTACCTACAATGTCGTGCCACGTCATTGTAGGCAGCATGGGATACAGCTTGAAGTTAGAATTTTTTTTTTAATTATTTTGACATTATGCTAGCACAGTTGAGTAGTGGTAGATTCAATTCTGACTTAAAATAATATTTATCAAAGAAAGTTTAAATCTAATTTGTACGCGGTAGATTGAGGACCGAGATGTACAAGTAGGTAAAAGTATATAATTGCGAAATTAATGATTTATTTAGCTTCGTTACCAAAGCGAGCAAAAAGAAAATATTAAACATTTCCCCGAGTGGGTGTCGAACCCACAACCGTCGCGTTTACAGACGCACAATTGTGTTCCTGCGCCGCGATAAAAAAAAAAACGTATCGTCAGTTAGTTTCTAAAACTTGCTTCGATGGCGGCACTAGTAGAGTAATTTCTTCATTTTGAATTTAGGGGTCAAGAGAGGCTCGGACAGTGGAGGCGAACGTTAATGCACATTTAAAGGGGCCACTTTAACATACACTTGGGTAGCAAGTCCAAAGCACTACGATCCGATTTCCCACACAATGCGAGGGGCCCGTACAGTGATTCTAAACTAATAGGTTTCTTCCTAAAGTATTAAGTATTGACCTGTAAATAAGTCCTGAATTCGATGCTTAGTTCATGCCTAGTCAGTTTTGAATTGTCATGAAGTTTTTTTTATTTTGTTTATTAAGAAATGCCAAGAAGGAGAAAAGAAAGGTGAGTGACTTTATACCTATATTATACATAAATATAATAAGGTCTGGGGACTATGGCTATATATGTTTTATATTTTTTTGTATGTCATAATTTAGCCAACACAATTCAATGATATATCACAACATATTTCACCATCCGATTATTAGTAATTTTAAGTGAGTGGTGACAGCAGAATAAATAACGGCGTTGAGTTCCTCCACTCAACACATAATGCCTCCAGAATTCGGTGGAAAGTAGGGAACGGAGGTGTCGTAATGAAAATAGAGTGTCTTAACATTAGACTCCCAGATTATCTCTGTCTAATCTGCTTCATGCGGGATGCAGCGTCAAGATTAAAGAAAACTATTAACAAAATACATAATATTTCCTGCAAAGATAAGCTGTATTTAAAAATCCAGTTACAGCTTGCAGGTGTATAATAATATAATATATAAGCAAAAATTTTCATTTCACTTTAGGTACCAAAGTAAATTTGCTTCAACGATTATCCAGCTCTGGAGAGTCCTGCGTAAATATTTGTGTTGACTTGAAACTTATGCTAATTACAGTGGCAAAACAACGGTCTCCGTAAGAAAATAAATACTGTTTTACACTTGATAATATGCTTTTACAAAGTTTGTGGATAAAACATATGTGTACATACTGTTTGTTGTTGTATTGTTATAGCATGGGTTTAAACGGTAGACGTCATGGTTCTGTAGTTCTATTGTATCTTTAAATCGATGAGAATGTTCACTGATATGCTGGTTTCACGCTTTATCCCGCATACCGCAGGATAGGTAGGAGGAACCTAATGTTAAAAATCTCCATTTTCCACTTTTCGTCTGAATTCGAGACATTGCGTATTAATAAAACTCCAGAATTAAGTGAGAATTAAGTTTCTTAACACTGGGTTCCCTTTGCCTACCCTACTATATGCAAAGCCGCGAGTGCAACACTAGTCTTATATATAATAAGGAGATATTGCCAAAAAATACATAAAAATCATCACATCTAGAATTCAAGTCATACGTGGTACAGAAACGTTACGAGAAACCAATCCAATAAGGGAATGCTGCATCTGGACCGGACGGTCGGAACTCCAAGACCACCTCCGCGTCGCGCCGCATGTTTTATTAATCACGCCGTCTGAAAGCATCAATATATATTTAAAGTGCTTCACTTGTGTCACTGAAATTGTTTAGTATTTTTTTCAGCTTCACGCTGTATCCCGCACATAGCAGGGTACACAAACAAATAGCGTCAAAAAAGTCCGTTTCCATTAAGATAGTTCCATTCCTCACATTCCTTCAAATGATGAAGGCAAAGCGTGTTGAGTAGAGGAACTCAACGCCGTGGTCAGAGCGAGGAAATGAAAATAATAAATATTTCATTTCCATGAGTAGGAATCGAATCCACAACTTGTCGCAGGCTTGTGCCTCTGCACCACGACTGGCCTTGACAAGTGATAAATCAGTGCTTTTTCTCAGTTGGACCTAAATAAAAAAAATACATATATCTTATACTTTAAAATAATAATATAATATATATAATTTTTCATTTTTTCACTCTAGCACCAAAGCCCGGTGTTGAGTTCCTCCACTCAACACGCATTGCCTCGAAAAATCCTGCGGAAAGTGTATCACGCTAAAGCCTGCTTTATGAGGGATACAGCGTGAAGCTGATATAAATAAAAATCCGTAGAAAAAACTATTTTTTACTCAAAAATTAATAAATGAAATTAAATTAATTCTCCTTGCCACCAAAAGCAATTAGTAAGAAAGCAAAATATTAGTACAAATTATACTAGAAGTGTAGCTAGAAACCATTTTATTTCAAAATTTACATAAATAAATACACGTTGTGTCGAAGAAGACTGCTATTTGAATGCAATCGGCGGCGGCGCGTCGAATACGTTCTAAGGTATAACTGAATATGATAATGCGGTATACTTGTACTGTACTGACATTTGGTTTTACTTATAGTTTTATTATATTCTTATTAAAGAGATTTTTAAGATTTTAAAATATATTTTCTATAATAAGATTAAAGTTGAGGCCAGTCGTGGTGCAGCGGCACGAAGTGTGACTGTAAAACCGACTGGTTGTAGGTCTCCTCTCAATCCCAACTCGAAGAGACGAAATATTTACTTAAATTTATATTTCCATTTCTTCGCTCTGGTGTCCAGGTTAAGCACGGCGTTGAGTTCTGCCACTTAACACGTAATGCCTCCAAAATTCGGCAGAAAGTGGAGAACGGAGTGTCTTAACACTAGGTGCCCTCTGCCTAAGTTATATAAAGGAAAAAAGTGGAGGTTAGATAGTACGGAGACTAATGTAGTATGAAAAGTTGTGAATCTTCTTACTATTATAAGAAGTTTTGATCTTACACGACTTTCACTTTGATTTTGTGGCGTGTCGTGGCGCACGGATACATATATCGTGACTGTAAAAGTGAAGGATGTGGGAACGAATCCAATTAAAATTTGACGGAAATTGGGGAACCGAGTATTTTAACGCTAGGTTTCCTGTTCCTTCTGACTACCCTGTTTATAAAAAATATATATTTAAAATCTAAAGGCGCAATAGGGCAGTTATAAACGCAAAAATAGTTTTAGGTTCGATTCCCGTTCGGAGTAATAAAACATTTCAATTTATTGTCAAACGAATTTAGGCTCCACACAACATGTCGATTTCAATAGGAAAGCGATAAAAATAAGCTTACAAACGGACATATGTATCTAAAATGTTTTTAATATTAATATATCCATAGGTATTCCATAGAGCAAATGTGCAACAAACCCACAACGAGTGCAACGGTGGAATAAAAATTGCTATATTATTACTGTATCTACAGCCTGATAGTAACTACGCATTGGAGAGGTACACTCGGATAGCGAGTGGGGCTGTATTTTAAATTTTATAACAACTTTGTACTAAATAAAAGATTTTTTAGACGTTGTTGAATAAAAAAATACTAAAAGGAGCGTAATGTACGAAAATTCTTATTAAAAAGTATATTTGCTTTTAAAAAAAATTAAAATTAAATTAGCTTCACGCTGTATCCCGCACACAGCAGGGTAGGCAGAGGGAACTTAGTGTTAAGACACTCCGTTCCCCACTTTCTGCCGAATTCTGGAGGCATTGCGTGTTGAGTGGCAGAACTCAACGCCGCGCTTAACCTCGATACCAGAGCTAAGAAATGGAAATATAAATTTAAGTAAATATTTCATCTCCTCGAGTGGGGATCGAACCCACAACCAGTCGGTTTTGCAGTCACACCTCGTGCCGCTGCGCCACGACCGGCCTATATTTGCTTTTGAGTACAGTAAATGACAAAATAAACTCTAAGTTGTGGGTTCATATCCTATTGGAAGGGAAGTTTTTGTATTTAAATGTTTTTTTTTTCTCAGTTTATTGAGAGTAGTATAGTACAGCGTCGAATTCCACCACTTAATAAAGTTAAAGCACTGCTGCATTGATTTTTATCCCTTTTTAGGGTTCCTAAAACTAGACCCTACTACTAAGGTAACTAGGCTACTAACTTCGCTGTCTGTCTGTTTGTCTATACCTCGTTTTTGACACCAGGCTGTTAAAAAGTTAGACAGTTAACATTTTTACTGATGATGTATATTTCTGTTCCTGTCATAAATAAAGGTATGGAGCCCTTCGTGCGTGAGACCGACTAGCATTTGACCGATTTTTAATCTCACATATATATCAGCGTAGGCAGCGAAAAATCTAGTCTCATTATACTGAGTTTCCACTTGCCTCGAATTTGAGGAATTGGGTGTTAATAGGCAGAACTCTATGCCACGCTTTATCTTCCTAGAGCCCTAATTTATTCCTGTAACGACTTAAAATACGATATTTATTTCCGCCAATCAACAGGCAATGACTCCAGAATTGGGCGGAAAGTGTGGAACAAAAGTGTCTTAATTGGAACGGAGCGTCTTGACCATGTTCCCAGTACCCTCTTCCTACTCTGCTAAGTGAGGATAGCAGAGTAGGAAGAGGGATTTGCCCTTTTAGGTCTGCTATAGCGTGAAGATAAAAATAAATTATAGTATTCCTCTGATTGGGACATTGAAGTCACTGCCACTGTGCAATATTGACCTTTCTCTATTCCAATATGTGAGGTACTGTCGAACCTGGTACCCCTATTTCTTTAGACAGTAAATAAAACCACGTTACTTTAAGCATTATAATTCCTTAAACGTACATTCTATCTTATCATGCATAAAGTGGTAACCGTCTATAAGAAACACAAAAGGCGCACTAAGTAATTACACATTAGTCACTAATTAAAGAGCACTTGCCAAGCGAAAACAGACTTAATCGTCCTACCTAATGAGAAACGGTCAACATAAAGTGAATGTAGCAATTAAATAAGAATTTTAATTTGTATCTTTTTATTTAAAATTGTTTAGAAAAGTTTTTAGTGTTGTGTAGCATTCAAATCCATGCATATTAAATATGCTAAGTTTTGCTTTATTAGTTCATTTACAAAATATTTAAAAAATATATTTGAACTGAAAATTGAGTCTAGGTCTAAGAAACTTTCAACTATAGATATGTATATATATAATATCTATCTACACTAAGAATATAAAGCTGTTTTGTTAAACGCGTTTATCTAAGGAAATATAGGAACAAGTTTCATTTGAGAATGCGAGCTAAGTCACAAATAAAATGTGTATTTTTTAACTTCACTCTGTTTTCCGCATGTAGTAGGATAGACAGAGGGAGCCTAGTGTAAAGACACTCCGCTCCATACTTTAAGCTGAATTCTGGAGGCTTTGTTGTTGAGTGATTGAGTTGAGTAGTAGAACACCACGCGGCGCTTTGCCTCGACGTAGAAACGAATATATTATTTTAATAAATATATAATTTCCTCGAATGGGGATCGAATCCACAACCTATCGCATTTACATTCACATGCTTTTACCCTGCGCCATGACTGGCCTCAATATAAGCACATTTCCGCTTTCGCTTTGACTACGCAAGCGGTCTTTTATAGAAAAGACTGCATACCAGAACAACTTGTTTAAACTTTACCGTAGCGAATTACGGAGGTAACTGGATCAAAAATAATTAAAAGTATAAGTTTCCTGCACCCATTGTTTAGAATATGCTCGGTGTTTTAAGTTTATACGTTTTTTACTACTGTTTTCTTTTTTTTTTTTATATGAATAGATTACCTTCTTTTTTAATATGAATATACTGGTATTGCAAAGGAGGCCGGTCGTGGCTCAGACAAGTCAAAGTGTGACTGTAAAATCTACTGGTTGTGGGTTCAATCCCCACTCGAGAAAGTGAAATAATTATTTACATTTATATTTTCATTTCTTCGCTCTGGTGTCGAGGCAAAGTGCGATGTTGAGTTCCGCCACTCAGCACGCAATGTCTCCAGAATTCGGCGGAAAGTGGGGGACACAGTGTCTTAACACGAGCCTACCGTGCTGTGTACGGTATACAGCGTGAAGCTGGTATTGCAAAGACCCTCTTGGCGCAGTGGAACAACGACACCTGACTGTAAACGCAGAGGTTGTGAGTTCGATCTCCATTCTTAACAGTAGGTTCCCAGGTTTCCTTTGTCTACCCTTGCATGTGCGGGTTACAACGTGAAGCTCAAACTAAAAAAAAACTAAAATTAATGAGTCTCAACTAAATAACTTACTGGACACAAGCAGGGACACTAGGAGTAAAAAAACGATAGGTTGTGGGTTCGATTGCTATTCGAGGAAATTGAATATTTAATATTTTGATTTCCTCGCTCTGGTAACTGGCATAAAAAGGCATGTAGCGTCTGAATTTAAACGCGATAAAGCGCGGCGTTGAGGTCTGTTACTTATCATCCAATATCTTGAAAATTGGGTGGAAAGTTGGAAACAGGGATTCCCTTTGAACATCGTACTATTTACGGGATACAACGTGAAAATATATTAAAGTTTTATAAAAAAACTTATTTGAATAAAGAATACACCTATTTTTAATATTGCCAATAGGAAATACAGCAGTTGTTTACAATCAATTAAGTTGACATAACAGTCGTTCGCTAGACTGTTTACATTTTAATATGCAAATATATGTCACCAATCGATTACATTATTTCGAAATAAAATGCGTTAAGTTTATTACATAAAGTAATTTAATTAGTAAACAAATAATACGTACTCTAATTAATTAGATAAATAAAAAAAATGAGACCCTTGGTGGCGCAGGGGCACACTCCATTTCTTTGCTCTGGTGTCGAGGCAAAAGCGCGGCGTTGAGTTCCGCCACTCAACACGCAATGCCTCCAGAACACGGTAGAAAGTGGGGAACGGAATGTCTTAACAATAGGTTCCCTCTGCCTACCCTGCAGAGGGCAGGAGCGCGTGAAGTTGTTTTTTTTTAATAAAAAATATTGGACCAAATGCAACGTCTCGGGATTGGGCAGTGTCTTTACACTAATTCATTGCTAAATGGCAGCAGAAGAATGGAGGAAGGCTTTAAGTTACATACTCCTACATACATCAAGTTCGAAAGTTCCCAGCTCACGCGACAGTAGCAAGCTTAGGTTCGAGTACCACAGGGTACAAAATATCCATTTTCAGAGACAAAATACCCACTTACCTATCCATTTGGTGTCGCTGTAAAAGCTAATAGGTCAATAAGTAAAACCTCAATCGGAAAAAAATCATAGTTTCGATGTATCTGAGCTATTTTCATTTGACCACAGGAACTAAAACTTACATAATGTAAGTACAAGATATTTAAAGCTAACCGAAGCATATTCACAAAACTTTTGTTCCATTAAAAACCTTCGAAATCCTCATTAAATTAGCGCGTTAAATGTTTTGCCAATTAAAATTTTGAACTTTTTCAAAGAAGCTCTCGCATTTGGAAAGTGGATGAAAATGAAATAGGCAAAAATAAAATTACACGCGCTCCAATACTTACTTCGAGGGAAGCAGAATTTACATATAACTTAAAGAGGCACTCGTTTTCCAGCTGAATGTATCCGATGCGTGGTTTCAATATAAATTAATAGTTTGATATTTCAAAGTTAATAAAACTATTGATTTTTTTCTATTTACGTTTGTGTTGTGAATAGTAAATTAGTAATAGAGACGACGTCACGTCTAAGCTGTTTAAGCTCAGTTGAAGTCAGTAAGAATTGTTTTTGCACCCTTAAAGTGTAAATAAGTGAAATAAATAATGGTGGCGTTAAGTTCCGCCACTCAACGAAATCCCTCGAGAATTCGACGAAAAAAAAACAACCTATGTTAAGATTTTCTATAAGCTTATATATGGAAAATCTTAAGATAGGATTTAATATTTTGGATTTGCTTAAATTCGTTCACGCACCTCCTATATTTTACGAAGCATATAAAGATAACTTATACGTGTTTCTCCGTTTTTTATACTTTTCCATCTCTTGTTTTGATAATTGTAAAAAGCTTATTGGTTTTTTAATGCTCTGTACCTTTTGGCGTCTATTGAAATGGCCAAATTGCCTCTTAAATGACTTTTCAATTGGTTACAAATATATCACTCTTTGTTGGTAGGTATTGTTTTATATCAATATTGGTATAATTAATAATTTCTTTTATTTTTTATTAAAAATGCATATTTTATAATCACGTGTATATTATACATATAAGAAGTTATGTTTTTTTTATAAGCTTCACACTGTATTCCGCATGTGGCAGGGTAAGCAGAAGGAAGGACGCCAAAACGAAATATTTAAAAAAAATATTAAAAATATAATTTCTTCCAGTGGGAATCGAACTTACAACCTGTCACATTTAAAGTCAAATGCACGTGTCCCTATACCACGACAAGCCTAGCTAATATTGTTAAATAAATAAAAAAAAACTAAAGGGTTA
This sequence comes from Heliconius erato x Heliconius himera, assembly GCA_013421005.1. Lineage (NCBI taxonomy): Eukaryota > Metazoa > Arthropoda > Insecta > Lepidoptera > Nymphalidae > Heliconius > Heliconius erato x Heliconius himera. The sequence goes on along the minus strand of JAATLQ010037609.1, from coordinate 41,772 downwards.
CCTCAGCTATCTTATTTATGTCATATGAAAATCCGATAGAAAGGCTTCAAAGGCTTTTGAATGCAAACACGTTACTTAATGAACAACAAAGGCCTCGTACTAGGTAATAGATATATAGTATAGTAATAGACCAAAGTGCTGTCCTCACTCAGACTATTCGAAGTTATGTTAGCTGACTTCCGACCAGTTCCTGTTAAGAAGTCAAAGGCTTATACTCGTACTGTGTGTATGGCGGCATGTTATATAAAATTTACTTATACGTATCAGTGAGATTCCTTCACTTTGAAGATAAATCAGAGAGAACCTATTGATTAAATATTCTATCGTCATCTTTTGTTAATTTTGGTTCTATATTGCATGCAGGCTGTATGGAAAGAATGACAGAAACCGAACGTCACAATAATCTGATTGGAATATAATATTATATGGCTTTTATTTTTTTTTATACAAATAGAAGCAGTTTGTTTAATTTTGTCGGGTTTACAACAAATAAATATGAATATAAAGATTTTCTAGCGACACCTACACTCAATAAAGTTGAAGTGCAGCTGCATAGTAATACATTCGATTCCCACTCGGGGAAGCGAGTCATTTAATTTTCCTCGCTATGGTAATTATATGGTATGATATGGCAACGTTGAGTTTCACAGATAACGAGCAATATCTCGAAATTAAATGAAAAATTAAGAACGGAGTGTCTTAACTGGGTTCCCTCTGCATATCTTGCGATATATGTCCTACAGTGTGAATTCCATAAAGTAATGGAGAGGTAGTTTTATTTTTAAAAGGCGTCTTTCGAATATAATTCATATTTATTCGGCTCAGCTCGGGCTATAAATGTCATCGGAGCTAAACGAGTCCATTGGGGGTATTCTCTCCTGTAAATTGCATATTGGTTTTAGAATGCAATGTGGTCTATACTTGGAAAATTTTTAGAATTTAAACTTTATTATTTTTGAGTCGTTACTATAGCGTGCGAATAAAAATATTAAATATTCCATCCACCGAGGGGTAATCGAACCCACAACTGTTGCGTTTTAAGTCGTACGCTACGACGGCTTCAAAGAAAATAATTTATTACAAAAATAAAATATCACTGATATTAGGTGTATAAAATAAAAATGTTTTATCTACATAGATTCATCCATCAACTTGATTATCACTCGATCTTTTAAACTACATCCATAATTTGGTACAATAATTTATAAGTCGAAAATTATTAATGTTATATTTTGATGATATGGGAACTGCATTTCGCTTGGAATAACCGCAAAATATAAGTCGACCTAATTTACATGAATTTCAACTAATAACTAAAGTAGATATATTCGATGCCGATGCTTGGAGCAAAATTAAAGTGCACCTTCGATAATATAATATGTAACAACCTAGATCTTTTTTGTTAGTTTCACGCTTTATCCCGCTTATAGCACTTTCTGTCCTATTTTCGGACGAATTCCGAAAAACGGACGACGACAAAATGACGGAATTTCATTTACATTGTCTTAGAAAAACGGGAAAATAAATACATTTTAAATATATTTAATGAGTACAAGCGTGCGACTCTAAACGCGATGGTTATTGATTCAATTGTCATTTGTGCGAATGACATATTTAATATTTTCATTTTCTCACTGTGGTAACGCAGCGAAGCACGGCGTTGAGTTGCGCTACTCAACACGTAATGCCTCGAGAATTCGACGGTAACAGGGAAACGGAGGTGTCTTAATAGAAGACCAAATTTGAGGAATTACTATACTACTGTTTATACCACTGTTTATTATTTACTATACTTATTTACGTTTATTACTATACTACTGTTTATACCACTGTGTATAAAACTGTTTTCACCGCGTTCAGTATTTTTTGAAAATAAAAGTTACAATATTAATTACCAAAATTACTTGCGCTACTTTATTCCATCACCAATAGTGCGACTAAATACAAAATGAACGAACGTAAAATTACATTCTATATAATATATTAATTAAATCATTGCAAAACCAATTAAACACTGAATGTGATGATCAAAAATATATTCCTGATTTAACTTATCATCGAGTCTTTAGCGAGAGCGATTTAATTAATTTTCTTTATCAATAAATCTGTGTTAACATCAATGTATGTAGGTACTGGTGTGCTTATTTTCGCATACATTATACGAGTACTTTGTAAGTAACTAATTGAATTAATTTATAATTAATATATATCTCTTGTTGCCGTCGTGGTGGATATCTGATTGTAAGCTTGACGGTTGTGGGTTCAATTTTTCCCAACGGACACGCTTCGCTGAGTTTCGTCACTGTGTACCTTGTATCGAAGCTTAGGCAGTACATGGGAAATTAAGTGTTTTAGAACAACTTTCCTTGTGTTCCTTGCTGTATGCAGAAGACAGCGTTAAGCCTAGCCTAACCTAAAAAAGATAATACTTATCAGTATATTCAAACTGGAACTGGCACGTGGTAGCTCTGTTGGTACAAAATATTGTACGTACAAACTATTGTGGATCGATTCCAGTTTTAGATAATATTTATATTTAAAACTGGGAATATTTCTTAATAATATATACAAATTTTACCATGTTACGATTAGGATACTCAATCTTTGTTAAAGTATATTTCAACAAAAATTTTAAAACGATATTATGTCGATTGACTTACTTAAGAAATTAATTAAAGAAAAAATCAGCTTCACGGTTTAACCCACACATAGCAGGGTAGGCAGAGGGAAAAAAATTCTGGATGCATTGCGTATTAACTGGCGAAACTCAACGCCGCGCTTTGACTCGATACTAGAGAGTAGAAATTAAAATATAAATGTAAATAAATATGATTAAGAAATGAAACATATTAAAATAATGAAAGAAAATGTTTTCAGCTACTTTTGAGAAGTTTCCTGAAATATTCTCAACATTTATCCTTTTTAGCGAATGCTGAAGTAAACACATATCTTCTAAAAAGTACTTTCATTACGAATACTACTATATTTATTACATACGAAAAATTTGAAGTCAGCTTAGTACTTTGATAAATAAATTTAAAAAAATGGTAAGAATTTCGTGAAGTATTCCTTAAGTTCCCTTCCCCCCCTTCACTCCCCACTGACATGGCAATATTAAGCGTTCTACGTGTCATAGTTCTGGCTGTACTTTGTTTCTCAGTAACTCAGTAACGGTAGAGCTTAATTTATATATTTTTACATATACTGACTGGCCTCAATAAATGCATGACAGTCCCTACAAAAAAATCAATGGTAAATGGAAGAAGGAGAAATGGAGTAAGGCTTTGAGTTTTAAACAAGTTAATAGTTTCGTTGGGAACTTCCCAACTCGATCGACGTTACCAAGTCGAGGTCCGAGTCGACACCATCTTATGCGGCCTTGTATTGTTTGCAATATTTCAGGAAAAGAATGCCCTGTGAAGACCAATAGGCTAATACCGCTAACATCATTAACCTCATGATCAGAAAAAAATATCATAGTTTCTCCAGTAATTCCGAGTTTAAAGTAGCGGACTTTAAACTCGGAATTCGTGAAGAATTGGGCGAAAAATGGGAAACGGAAGGGTCCCCAGATTCCCTTTGCTTACCCTGCTATGTAAAGGATGTAGCGTGAATCTAAAAAAAACATAAAACATAAAAATATTCTGAGATTTTCCAAACTACATTATTTTCCAAATTACATTATTTTGGATTAGTTTAAGTTGGTTTACGCAACGTCTATATATTACGAGGTAGGCTAAGATAACTTAGTGACGTTACGATTTCTCCATCTTTTATACTTTTCTATCCCTCGTGTCTATAATTGTGAAAAGCTTATTGGTTTTAGAATGTTATGTGGTTTCTACCTACACTTGTTGAAAATAGTTTTTATCGTTTCTCGTTGTACCCTACGTAGCAAGACCTAGTATTATGACACTCCGTTCTTTGCGTTTTCAGAATTTTCGAGACTCTATGTGTTATGTGATGGAACTCAACGTTGCGTTTTATCTCGTTTTCTCTTAAATGAAAATAGAAACAAAAAACTCTATTTTGTTAGTAGTATTTAATATTAATATTGTTATTGTTAACTATTTCTTTTATTTTTTAATAAAACACATACATATTTTACAATAACGTGTTTAGTATACATAATAGAAATTATCTAATATTGTTAAATTCATTAGAAATTTAAAAGAAAAACTACAGGCTTACCTCAGTTTTCTTATATAGGCCATATGAAAATCCGAATGAAGAGGCTTCAAAGGCTTTTGAATGCAAACACGTTATTTCATCAACAACAAAGGTACCTAGTACTAGGTAATAGGTATATGTAGTAGTAATAGACCAAAGTGCTGTCCTCACTCGGATTATTCGAAGTTATGTTAACTGACTTCCGGCCAGTTCCTGTTTAGAAATCAAAGGCTTATACTGTGTGTAAGGAGGAATGTTATATAAAATTTACTTGTACGTACCAGTGAGAGGCATCCCTCACTTTGAAGATAAATCCGAGAGAATCTATTGATTAAATAATCTGTCCTCATCTATCGTAATTTTTTTTCTATATTGCATGCAGGCTGTATGGACAGAATGGCAAAAACAGAACGTTACAATAATCTGATTGGAATGTACTGCTATATGGCATTTATTTTTTTTAAATAAATAAATCAAGTTCACGCTGTATCCCGCACACTGCGGGGTAGGCAGAGGGAAACTAGTGTTAAGACAATCCGTTCCCCACTTTGTGCTGAATTTTGGAGACATTGCGTGTTGAATGGCAGAACTCAACGCCGCGCTTGTCCTCGATACCAGAGCGAAAAAATGGAAATATAAATTTAAGTAAATATTTCATCTCCTCGAATGGGGATCGAGCCCACAATCAGTCAGTTTTACAGTCACACTTTGTGTCCCTGCGCCACGACTGGCATGCTTATATTATCAGTTAAACATAAACATCAATATAAAGATTTTCTAGATACACTACAGGTAATAAGGCTGTGGTGCAACGGCACAGCTTCTGATTTTAAATGTGATGGATGTACGTTCGATTTCCAATCGGAGAAATGATTAATTTAATTTTCCCCACGATGATTACAAGACAAAACGCAGTGTTGAGTTTCGCGTGCCAACACGCAATGTCTCGAAATTGAAAGAAAAGCGAAAAATGCGGATTCCCGCTGCATATTCTGTGATATACGGGATACAGCGTGAAGTTATTAAAGTAGCGGAAAGGTAGTTTTATTTTAAAAAGGCGTCTTTCGAATATAATTCATATTTATTCGGCTCAGTTCGAGCTATAAATGTCATCGGAGTTAAACGACTCCATTGGGGGTATTCTCTCCTGTAAAGTGCATATTGGTTTTAGAATGCAATGTGGGCTATACTTACTTGGTTTTTTTAGGATACTGATATTTTTGAAGAAAATTGAAATTTTATTATTATATAAAATTAATCATTTTTTCGTAAAATATAGGGTTTGAGGCCTTACCGGGGCAGTGAGACAGAATGTACACCTTACACCTTACCTTAACAGCAAAGGCGCCGGTCGTGAGTTGGATGGTTTACAAATATGGATAGAATTATTGTCATTTCCTAGCTCGGGTAAAAAAATGCAGCGTTGAACTCTGGCATTTAGCATGACTGAAGAATTCCGGTGGAATAAAATTGACTAATCGACGTTTTAGTCGTACGTATAACTTTTTTGACATCAGTAATAACCCAAAAAATACTTTGGAATGTATAAATACTCTAAAAAGTTATTTAAAAATTTATTGCGTCGAAAATAATAAAACGAAAAAATAAATGATATAAAATAATTTATTTATATAAGAGTGGATATCGAACCCACGACCGCGCGTTTAAAGTCACACCCAATGACAGCTTCAAAGAAAATAATTTATTACAAAAACAAAATATCAGTGATATTAAGAGATTTTTGCACCTAGCATAACATAAAAATCTCTTTATCTACACAGATTCATATATCAACATGATGATCATTCGATCTTTTAAACTACATCTGTAATTTAGTACAATTATTTATAAGTTGGAAATTATTAATGTTAATACCAATATTTCGACGATATGGAATCTACACTCCGCTTGATATTACTGCCAAATATAAATCGACCTAATTTACATGAATTTCAACTAATAACTAAAGTAAGCTCGATACCGATGCTTAAAGCAAAATTAAAGTACACCTTCATGAATATTATATGTAGATCTTTTTTGTTAGATTCACGCTTTTTCCCGCGTGTAGCACTTTTCGTCATATTTTCGAAACACGGTATTGTCTTAGAAGTGGGGGAAAACGAATATATTTTGAATATATTAATTGAGGACGAGCGTGCGACTGTAAACGCGACGCGACGGTTGTTGGTTCTATTCTCATTCGGAAGAATGAAATATTTAATATTTTGATTTCCTCGCTCTGGTAACGAAGCAAAGCGCGGCGTTGAAATCCGCCACTCAACACGCAATGCCTCAAGAATTTGGCGGAAAAAAGGAAACGGAAGTGTCTTAATGGGCAACGTAGAACCAAAATTTGAGAAATTACTTAAATTTAATAACGAAACTCAACATACACTATTTCCATAACGATCTCTTAAAATTACAATAAAAGTCATATATTAATTACCAATATTAATATTCTCACGCCAACTCTTCTTTATTCCAGCACCAATAGTGCGACTAAATATAAAATGAACGAACGTAAAATTACATTCTATATAATAAATTAATTAAATCACTCCAAAATCAATTAAACACTGAATGTGATGATCAAAAATATATTCCTGATTTAACTTATCATCGAGTCTTTAACGAGAGCGATTTAATTAATTTTCTTTATCAATAAATCTGTGTTAACATCAATGTATGTAGATACTGGTGTGCTTATTTTCGCATACATTATACGAGTACTTTGTAAATAACTAATTGAATTCATTATAAATTATCTCTTGTTGCAGTCGTGGCAGAGCACCTTAATAACACTTATGGGTATATTTAAAATAATTAAGATTTTAAAAAAGGAACCCTTATAGGGTCAATTTGTTGTACGTCTGTCCTTCCATCTGTCTGTCTGTCAAGAGCCTTTATCTCAGGAATGTACAATCACATAGGCCTACAATCCGTTGATTTTCTGAAAAAATCGTATTTCTACATTTATTTCAAATAGCATATGGTCATTTATATCGCAAAAAATGCGTATACCAACATTATAAAGGCATTGAATTAATAGGCACTTCCAGTTGACCTAGAATTACGAAAATTAGCAGTTACCATCTACAGGTGGTACTAGTTCAGGAAAATATCCGAAAACTATACATTTATGGTTATATTTTTAAGAATAACCTTAAAATAATAGGGAAGGCACAATTTAGTGTTAAAAGCCGCTAGTCTAGTAAAGTATCAAATGAAAGGGTTCTGGCTAAGTTAGGCTTGAATTTCTTGAACTAGTACTTACTACCTGTAGGTGCTAAATGCCGAATATAAATAATTTTGATACCCTTCAAAGTTCGAAATACGTGTTTTTTACGATATAAGCGGCCATAATTTTTTTTTACGTAAATATAGAAATACGATTTACGATGAAGTGACCTGAGTAGATCTGAGTATATAAATGCTCTTTACAGACAGACATACAAACAGACAAACGGGCGGACGGACAACAAAGTGATATTATAAGGCTTCCTATTGTCCTTATAAGATACGGAGCCTTGACTAGTAGTTCGATTAAAAAATATATTTTTGCCTTATGTAGTTATATTGGGTTAGCTACGTAACATTACGTTATTAGAATTATCTCAGGTTCATAGAATGCGTCATGTGTCTTAGTTTCATCATCCATTTGTTCACTTTAGCGAAGGCGTAGCTTAAAGGTAATTTCGTTTTTTATTTAAGCTTCATACTGTATTCCTCATATAACTGGAGAGGCAGGCACTAGTGTTAAGGCATTCCAAATTTTAAATATAGTAATAAATCTATAAGATATAATATGTAAATTTCTTTACACTTTAAAATATTCCACATTGATATTCCAATTATGGCATGAAATTATTTGAGCATCAAAATCGGCTTATTAACGCAGAAATTTATAATGAATTGGCCTACATTTCATAGCAGAAGATAATTTATACGAATTACTCAATTGCAAATTATTTTATTAATGTCTTAACGAATCACGTATTAGTAGGATTATATAATATAATATATTTTAATTCTCCAAAGAGAATATTGAAGGCGGTTAATAAAGTTATTATAGCTAGTCGTTGCCCGCGGCTTTGCTTCTTGGGTTGCGCAAGTGAAGCGCAAATGGAATAAGAATATTTGATAAATTAATTAAATATCAATTATGGTTAATATTTAATAAAAAACGGTAATTCCATTACGTTATACGTCGTTTATATCGTTTATATATTTTTTAGGGTTTCATATCTCATAAGATAAAAACGGAACTCTTATAGGATCACTTGATTGTTCGTCTGTCCGTCCTCGAGATTGTGTGTAGATATCAATTTAAAATTAATATGGTATATTTAAGTCTAGAGTCGTTCATCGTCGTCTAGATCTTGTAAATTAATCGAACACAGTACAACTCAATTGAATTCAAAGTCACACTTTGACTTACAAACATTTAAATAAAAAATATTTTCACCTAGCGGGTATCGAACTGACAACTATCATATAGGCAATGTCAACTGCGTTACAATTATCTTAACTGTAACATTTTTTTATTTCACGCTATACCTCGCAAATAGCGAGATAGACAGAAGAAACTTAGTGTTTACACACTTCATTTCCGTCAAATTATCACCGTCAAAAAGGCATCACGTGTAAAGTCGAACTTTACACCAAGTTCTTCCTTTGTACCGAAAGCGAGAAAACGAAAATAATTAATTACCCCAAGTAGAAATCGAACCCAAAATCATCAGCTGCCAAGACGTTAACCGAACGAAACGACAATAGCAATATACTACAAATATAGGCTTTTGAATAAAATGATTATGAAAAGTCTCCGTTCTCTCTGACTACTCCGCTAGGGATAAAGCGTGAAGCTAGTTTAGTTTTTTAGTTTAGATTATGAGAAGGTATAGAAAAATATTTTTGTATAAATATTTAGTCGTCTGTTATATATATTATCATTATTATCATTCCACTGCACTCGCTAGTGAACTCCATATTGTTTATTTACGCCGCAGAGTGCCGCATCAAAAATCATTACGGCCATACAATTTGCGGTACGACTGTTTAATTGTTGATGGCTGTTTATTTTGTAAATTGCTGGCGAATAATGTTGATTGAAGTTGAATATTATTGGGTAAAGTTATATTTAAGTCACTAAATACGTGCGTTTTGAAAAAAATCTCGAATTATAAAGGAAATGGGTGATACGTTCATATTATTTTAAGTTAAGGATTTGTTGTTTCAAAGTTTTTTTTAAAATGAGTTTTGCTATTTTTGCAATCGGATAGTACTTTTTTTCATGGCATAAGAAAGATATACTGGCAAAGAAATAACAAAATTTGTTAAAATATTTTTTAGTTTACAGTCCCACGCTTGCCCCCCTGCGCCACGACTAGCCTCTATTGAGTAATTAACATGGTTAGATTCTTGTGAATCAGGACACCAATTGCTTACAACCGGCAATACTTAAGTTCGTGTAATATTAATTTATTCTTATACTTTTATCTCTTTACTAGGAAATATTAACAAATAAACATAGAAAAATGAAAAATTTAAAAGGTTTTTTTTTTTACAACAGTTAAGACAACTCTCAAATAACCTGCAAAATATTATTTTTTATTTATATAACTTTTCATTTCACACTAACATTATCTATAATCAATAACTGTAGGAAACTTTAAAATTTAGTGAATTTAGTTTACAGTCGCGTTGCATTTTGCTGATACGCCTTTTACAAACGTGGCGTCTTCGCTCGATTCGTATTCTAGCTAGCGTTACCTTATACAGCGTGTGAATAAAGTGAAATATGAAAATATTTAAATATTTCATATAGAAATATGACATAAGTTTGATTTTTACTTTCTTAAGATATTTTGTGCAACACAACATGCAAATGTCTCGAAAATTAGGAGGAAAGTTGGGAACGAAGTGTCTTAATCCTAGTTTAAAATGTAAACACATATATACCTAATATAGCTTAAAGCTAAATAAAGAAGTTTCTCGCTCTATCTCTCTCTCTAGTTACATACATGAATACTTACTGCGTACAAAGTCAAAATTATATATAACATAAAAAGTTACCTATAGCACATATGACTAGGGAGGCTAGAAGGCTCGGTAGTCCCCGTGGTGGTGATTTGTGAGACGTGACTGATTACAATATATGGTGTAAGAATCCCACTCGCTTCGTCACTTGAAATACAAAATTACGGGTGGTTGACGTGTCGGTCTGTGGAATAGTAGCTCCTAACCGAAGGAACCGGTTTTGATATAGTTTTTTTTATTTGAAAACTAATGTCATCTACGCAGATGGTTCTTTCTACCATCTATTTAAAAGAGGATCGCAGGACTGTCAGCTTGGTGACAATAGTTGTCACTTTATGCATAACGAGAACATATAGCTTTGGAAATCACTTTTAAGCTGTAAGGTTTATATTAACGCTGCAATTTTTATAAATAAACACAAGAGACATTATACATGAGCACGTTTACTAGAATAAAAAAAAGTAAAAATCAAAATTAGAGCTATTGTGGGTACGATTAATTAATACAAGCCATATATTTTTGGTTAACGCTGTATGGCGGATCAAAACGCCGCGGCTTGCCTCGTTACCAGAGCAAGAAAATGAAGATATTAAATATTTTGAGAGGGTATCGAACCCGCAACCTCTTTATTTACAGTCGCACACTTCTGTCCTTCGACCACGATAGGCCTAAACTAGACATAAATCCAAATTTATATTTAAATATTACAACACTCTGTATACATACATACTACTTACATTACCTCTAATTATTCATGCATAAAGCCCAAATTAGAAGCGAACACTCAAGTTTTGATTGATTAGCCTTAGCAAAATTTAATTAAATCGATGAACTCCTGATTGCTTAATCTCATTCATATTATTCCTTGGAACTTCTTCTGAGGCGAGTTCCGTGAAGTATTTCAATAAACGTCATTAGTATAATTGCAAAATTGTTTGAAGCGTCTCCCAACGATTGGATGGAATGACAATCCACCAGGTGACTTCCTGTTGGAATGCATCCAGATTTGGAATGAGAATGCAAGGTTCGAACGAAAAGAAATTAATGAATTGGAGAAAGATGGAAGTGGAAATTTTGTAATAGGATGTTTGTATAAATATTAAATTACTATTATTAATAAAGCCAATTTAGATCATTAAGTATGTTAATGAGAACGGAGTATCTTGGCACTAGGTTCTGAGGTACTCTATATGCTGCTTACCATGCTATGTTCGGGACACAAGTTAAGCTAAAAAATGAACTATGAGTTCCTTGCTGGCTGTTCCCAGCAGAACTTGTAACGATCCATAACAGAACTAAAATGTGTCGGTAAATAATATAATTAATTGAAAAAAAATAATTTATAAAAAAATATATCTATTATAAATATAATTTATAATATTATTTAATTTATAGCTTAAGATTAATGCAATCTTATAAGTAATAGTTTAGTTCAGTTCTTTAATTGCGCGTTCCGTTCACAATATTAAAGTGACGTAATTTACCGTAGGTAAAACACGCAGATATAAAATATATTTGTTAAAAATAATTTAATAATTATATTTAATCATTGTGTATAATAATTTAAATAAATAGAAACATAATTAATATTTTATAATATAATATTTTAATGATTGTAAAATATTCATATTATATCATGTTGGCTGAATAAGCTACTGTCAATGTCAAAGTCAAAAAAAGGAAAAAAGGGAAGATAGGGATAGATGGCGGACGCGTATAATGTAGGATGGATGTTAAAAATGTTTAAAGAAGTTTTAATTTATAATTAATATATAGTTAGTTACATTTTATATGTAAAAAGCATGTGAGTTAGTACATTAAACAGTAATATAAGTATTCGAGGCTGGTAAAATAAGTTAGAAGTGCTTACATATTGACGGTTGTTTGTTTTAGAATACTTCGTCGGTAAGTTTTTAATAGCTTATTATTAAAACAAAGAAAAGTAATATTAATGCATGTAATGCCGTGAATATCCAGAGATAAATATCATTTATTTAGTAAATGGAAAAAAATCATGAAGATGTTTTATGAGTTATGTAAAATTCCAATTATATTAATGTACGCAGAAAGCCTGCCGCCATCTTTGTTAGTTGCGTGTATGTGAACTGTGAAATGATAGTTAAATAGGTTTGGTGAATTATAATTACTTATAAATGTAATTTCTATATATATTAGTCACTATTTAACATGTAATATAAAATAAAAGGAAATATAAATATAATAGTATCATTTATAATATGATATGAAACTATTATATCAGAATACCTATTTAAAATTTACAAATGTTATATAATATGAGTCTATTTAATGTCCTACAATAAAAGTAATCTGTCAATATATGTAATTAAATATCACAAAGATATTAGACATTAACCAAATATTAATTAATTACGATTTATACGACTGTTAGAGTTCATTGACCCTATGTTTTACTATTAACTAATATTATAGTCACAACCGACTGCTGTTTGGCTTCGCTGGTACTAATAATGTGCTTGGCTAAGTGAATTGCTATGGCATTTAAATTTTATATATTATATTTAGATAGTTTCGCGGTGCCTTGCGGTGCGTCAACGTTAACACTTGGCGTATGATGGATAGGTGTTATTTTATGTCCTAGTACTGGTGTATGTAGTAGTGTCCGCCCGTCTCATTCGGGTGTATGGTGCTATTTTGTGTCCCAGCTCTGGTGTACATATATAGTGTCCGCTTATTTGTCCAATGCTTGGTTTTATCGTAGAAAACATAATGCGTCAATCGACTAATGTCGACGACATACTTACAATATATAGCCGGGCGTCACTGGTGCTGACATATTTGGTATAAGCGAATTGCTTTAGTAGTGGCGGATTATGCTGCTGAGTTTCTACCGCCAGTTCTTCTCAGCACTGAGGTTCTTTACTGAACTGGTAGTAGAATCGTGCCTACATGGAGTCGCTGGGTGTTCTAGCGATAACTGAGTATTTTCAACTAATGATTTCTATATTACATTCCCACAACTCTGAGTCTAGTGTCAGTTCAGACAAACAGCTGCAGAGTGTGTGCTGTGCGTGTTATTCTATGACGGTTCTGTTTAAAAGAGTCGTTACCGTAAAGTGAATATAAATTATATTAATATTGAAACTAAGGCATACAATAAGAGCGCGGTAATAATTATAATAAGAAATATACTATATGAGGTCAGTCATGGCGCAGCGGCACAAAGTGTGATTGTAAAACCGACTGGTTGTGGGTTCGATCCCCACTCGAGATGATGAAATATTTACTTAAATTTATATTTGCATTTCTTCGCTCTGGTGTCGAGGCAAAGCGCGGCGTTGAGTTCTGCCACTTAACACTTGTCGTTCCCTCTGCCTACCCTGCTGCGTGTGGGATACAGCGTGAAACTGATTTTTTAAATTTTTTTATTAAAATTTATGGTACATTTCATACTAATACTGTTACCTCTGAATCTCTAAAAGATCTTGGATTATTTATGATCACTGCGAAAGGGTTCTATCTATATTAGACGTATCACGAGCCATATTAAAATATTAAAATTATTATTTAGATAATTTTGTCTAAGTATTTTATTGACTAAAGTGGGGTCAGTTAGTCAGTTACAAACTGACATCAGAAGGTGGTAACCACTATTAAAATCTTTATGTAGCTAAACGATACAAAAGTGCTTCTATTGGCCTATTTAAATAAATCATATTTTAATTTCAATATTTTCTACCAAGCGTTGCTATGTCAACGCATACTTGACACACTCAATGGCTGTATGTTTCCAACTCGAGGAATATTTTTTAAGCATATGCTTTAAAAATATTCCTCGAGTTGGAAATTAGTTTTAAGCATATGACAATTTTAATCGTCTTTCCATTCTGGATAATCCAGAAGTATATTAAAAGCAAAAGAGAAATTAATAACGCATGGTTTTTGTAGATGAAGTGATTCTTAATGGAGAAATTCTACTGACGAATCCGCCTCTAAAAAAATACAAACAAGCAAAAAACTATTTAACTATTCACTATTTCAGAAAGTATTCCAAGAAAAGCAGTTTTACGCTTTTTCCCGCATAACAAGGAAACAGAGCGGTGCCATGGTTGAGACACTCGATTCCACATTTAGCCTAAGATTTTAAATGGCGTAATACAACGCCTCTCATGTCTACGTGAAAGCGAGAAAATGAAAATATAATCATTTTCCATCGAGCCAATAATCATCGTTTTTACAGTAAGATACCGTTCCAATGCACCACGTTTCAAGGTAGTCTAAGATACTTTAAGTCTTTAGTATCAATTCCTACTCAAGGGAAGTGATTTATGTTCATTACTTCTCTGTAGTGATAATATAAAACGCGACATTACGCCACCCAACACGCAATATCTACGCTCTATACGCGGGATATAGCGTGAAAATAAAAACAAGTCTTGACATTTTAATATAGATATTATATTGTAAACATATATTCATAATTTACATCTAAATCACTTAATACATCAAAATGTTGCATAATTGTAGATGGAGAACAAAACAGGCGAGGCTCTAAAGCCAGTCATAGCCCTAGTTAGCATATTACAAGATATTGTAATAATTGCATCAAGCCGTTAGCGCTTCTGGCCCCGTAGCGAATTTGCATGACTAATGAACGACCCGGGCTCCAGTGTTTTTTGTATGGAACTCTATGGACAGACTGATTTAATTCTATATTTTTTTGGCTCTAAATTTGGCTTTAAGTTATTTTTTTTTTTCTTTTAAGAATAATATGTAGCATAATTTGTATATAGGTTGAATGGAGTGTCTGATAGATGATGACCTACCATCTAAGAACCTACAAGCCAAATGTCCGCCTTCTACGACCTCTCAAAACACAATGTCTCCAATTCAGGACTTTATTAGTAAATTGAAACACAAAAAAAGGAAAACAATTTTTATATAATATATAAATTTTATATTATTTTTAGGGTTCCGTAAATTTTAAAGAAAAAAGGAACCCTTACAAGATCACTTCGTTGTCCGTCAAGAGGTTTTATCTCAGGAACGCTTGGAGATATTGAGTTGAAAGTCTAACTATATATACTAGTCCAGAAAAAAATCTGAAAACTATACATTTGTGGTTAAATCCTATAAAATAATAGCTTTAAAAGGGGGGCAAATTTTGATATTAAATCTAGTTCAAGTAAAGTATCAGATGAAAGGGCTCACGCTAAGCTAAGCTTGAATTTCAGAAGAAGCACAAGACCTTCCATTTTTGTACGGAACCCTCAGTGGGCGAGCCCAACTCGCGCTTGTCGGGTTTTTCTATTTCGTATTTAGATTAAATTCAGTTCTTGGGCTAACTTTTAATACGTTTACCGTTTCAAAACGACTGCCTTTGAGACAGGTCTTGCTTTGACCTTTATAATTTTGTCTAAGTTCATAGCTCGATATAAACTCTCTTGCCCACAAAGTTATTCGAGAATATAATAAATTGAATTAGTTCCACACATCCCCTTTCCTATAGCCAATAGTCTTTGGAGTTCGCATTTTAGTAAAATTGTGTATTAATATATGTTATGTATGTACAAAATAAATAAAAAATATGTAAAAATATTTTTTTTGTTCTTAGGTAACTATTGTCGAGTACTAATTGTATATGTCAGTTAACTTCTAATATTCCTCATCTAATTATTATTACTTTTTTTTCACTTTTTTAATATTGAAGTAGACTCGATAAATTTAATTTTATATTTATTGTAGTTACACTATTCGCAAAGTGAACCTAAAAAACCTATAAAACCAATGGGCTAACAATCGGGAACGAATATCTTTAAAAAAATCCTCTGTCTATCCTGCTATATATTAAGCGGGATACACCGTGAAACAAAAACAAACAGAAGCTTTGTCTACAAAATCTAATACAAAACTTTGACATCCATTTAAAAATCCTCAAAAGAAAAGACATTTTAATAGACAATAAAGCAAAAAAAAAAGAAAATGATAATTATTATTCTGTATTCAAATTTTACTCTAAAGCATTACAGAGTCGAATTGTTCCACAAATACTTACTTTTTGATTTACAACGGGGCGTAACACTTACTTAGCGGGGTGTAAGCGACAGTGCCCGCTTTAAACGGAGATAAAAAGTTTTAAGTGTTCTTGCTGGAGTGTGAATGCTAATAAACTTATATTAATTATTTGACTAAAGTTGATGATAGGTATGTAGATATTTGTGTTTTGTAATTTTATATTATCGCTAATGACGGCGTTGAGCTCCGCCGCAAATGCAATACACGTTAAGCCTCCAGAATTCGGCGGTAGGTGAAGAATGAAAGAGTCTTAATAGCAACGGAGTGTGTAGGTTCCCTCTGCTTATCCTGCTATGTGTGAGATGCAGCATGAAGTTAAAAAAACTAATTGCCGCTGGTAATTTTGTTCAAGTGGACTTTAAAACGTATAATATGATCCCGTTTTTTGAGTTCCAGTAGAAATTCTAAAATTTTTCTAATGTGTTTAATGCCATCCTAAACTTTTTTAAAATATCTACATGACAAATTGTAAATTTCTAAATCCAGTAGTAACGGAAGGCTTTTATATACATCAGAAAATACTTGGTTTTAATTATAACTACTGAAATTGGGGGCGTCGTGGTGCACTGGGGCAGCATTGGGCTGTAAACCTGATGGTTGTGGCTTCGATCTTCATTACTTTGAGAAATATTTTTTTTAGCTTGAGGTTACGGCGTGACTCCTGACATATCAGGAATTGTCATATTTTAATGATATCTTAAAACCTTCGCGAAAAATTGAAATCGGAGTGTCTTAACACTAGAAACCCTCTGTTTACCCAGCAAAACGCGAAAATAAGCATAAAACCACAAAACATTCACAAATACTTAACTCCAAATATGTACTAAAAGTTTTCCACAGCATCTGTAAATATTTAGTATAGCCGCAGTCACGCCCCACATTGGATGGCCGTCACGTCTGCCTTACGTCGGGGCCAAGTTTCTTGATTATCACCACGCGCTAGGAATCTCGACGACGGGAGAGGAACGAGCGATGGCTAATCATAACACGCCTGTTCAGCTCTTTTGATTGAGTATGTTTGCTTACTGTGGTCTGGTGATATGTCTCGATGTTAGATAGATATTGTCTTTTGGAATATTTTATTTGTTACTAGAGACTCAAACACGGCTTTGCTTGTTTTAATTTATTTTAATAACCATAGGGAATATATTTTTTGTAATAAAAAATTATTTAGGTCCTCAGGTTATACCTCTAAGAATGTGTGTACAAAGTTTCATGGTAATCGGTTGAGTAATTTTGGTCGTAATAAGCAAGCTATATTATAAAAAACATTCACATTTATAATATTAGTATGATTACAGCGTGTTTGGCGTAATTGGGAAACAAAGTAAAAGCATTATATTATATATTTTTAAAAAATAAGATTAATATGAACATAATAAATATCAGACAAGGAAATTATTTAAGGAGGAAAAAAAATATATAATTTCTGAAAATTATTAATAACTCTGTGAGGATGTAGTGGCACAGGAGCACAAACGTGTGATTGCTACGCGATGGTTGTGGGTTCAATCCCTACTCGGAGAACCAAGTTATTATTTATATTTTCAGTTGCTAAGGTATACAACGCAGATTGTGTTCCACTACTCAACACACAAAGCCTCGAAAATTCCGCGGAAAGTGCAGAACGGTGAGTCCTAACATTAAAAGTTCCTCCTGTCTACCCTTTTATATGCGAGATACAGCGTGAAGCTGAAAAAAAAAAATCAACAATCGAACCAAGGAAAGTCAACTATTATATATATTTATATTAAATCAATATAAATATATGAATTAATGACAGATTTCGTCTCTAAGTACCACAGTAAAAGCCAACCTAGAAAACTCGAATAAGACTGACCAATATATCACATTTTACAGCCGTCACATAAGAACTTATTAAGGTAAGTATCAAAAGTCTTAAAAGTCGGTTAAGAAGAAATAGTATTCCCTAGCGGAGTAATAACGCTAAAGAAGCGGCACATTGGAAGGAAATCACGGCGTTTGATCTCCAACTCGCTACGTGATGGGAATCTCGTATGATATTGATCGCGATAATGTCCTATCACACCAGAATATGATCTCCTGGAAGAACCAGTACATATACTATAAAGTATATTTTTTAAACATATTTGAACGTAGCGTGATCTGAACCCACGCCTATTGGAAATGGTCCATGCCTCTGACCACTAAGTCATGTGCTCTTGCCAAGATACGTCAAAATTTACATCTATTTAAGTTTTTGAGTTATCTAGCGTTTCCGAGTCATATAGTTTAAGTTTCCGAGACGGTTTGAATTGCCGTTCGCCACCAACGCTTCACGGACTGTTTTTAATATTTATACGCTTTCTAAAAAATAAATTATTTCCTTAATATGGACTTTTTTTTAATTTATATAGTGTTATATAAGTATATAAGTGTTAAAAAAAACATAATATAGATACTGTACCTCGCAAGATCAAAACAAAAGACTATTTTACCTAATTCTCGTAAAATTTCACTACCCGTCATTTATACGCGACACGTAACGTTGTTAAGATATGAGTTTCTTCATATGTTGTAATAAAATTTAGCTTTTTTTTTTGTTATGGGTTTGAAATAAAAGGCTACTTATTTTGTCAATAAGAACTTTTTATATGCGGCAAAAATTGGAAAGAAATAAACTATAGGTATAGATAAGACACATATGTACATATACTTATTGATTTAAAAATGTTTTGCTTATTTTTTGAATGAAAATTCGTTTTCTAAACTTATGCAGCAATTGGGACGTATAATACATATTGAGCTAAAAATGATAGTTAAATGGTAAGCAGTGGAAACTTAGTATTAGGATTCTCCATTCTCCACTTTCCGCGCAATTTTCTTGATTTTGCATGTTAAGAGGTGAAATTAAGTGGTGTCTTGCTACGAGAGTGACAAATTATTTACTACGTAAGGATTAGGTTAGGGTTTAGAAAGCTAAAAAAAAAGAAAAAGAAGGAAATTAGAGGCTGTCGTGGCCAAAGGCAATCTATGACTATGCTTACTACTCGGAGGAATGAAATGTTTAATGTTTTCATTTCTGCTTTGGTAAACAAAGCACGGCGTCGACATGCTTCGAACTTCGAACAGAGTATTTCAAAAGCATGTTTCCTTTGCTGATCCTGCTATGCGGGAAAAAGCGTGAAGCCCATATCTATAGTTTGTTTATACTTTATTTAGTATGTAAAGGACTATAAAAAGATAAATAAAAATCTTGTTTAAAAACATACAACAAGAACAGCTCAACTTCTCCATATAAACATGTAAAGCAGTTCATAAAAATTAAAAAAAACGTGCACCGCAAATTTCGCACAAAATAACAGAAGGCAATGGCAATGTCGAAAGCGAAGAGCGGTATTTCCGGTAGCGACGTCACTGGGCAGATGTAGCGGGCGGCATCCGGTCGGTCACTTCCGCTACGGATATATTCCGCCCGAGTATTTTCAGTAAATAGTATTAAAAAGGTTCCCTTTAAATACGTTATTATGTGTATAAATATCAAAAATCTTTAGAGGAGTTAATAAATTCGGTTTCGGTTTGGAGCAATGTCGTAATATGGATGTGCTTTGATTCGATTTGTTGCATAAAATAGATTGTCTGTTTTTTTTATGGAGTAAGTGTATTTTGTATTGATTAAAAATAATCTATTTAAGTTGTCTATTAAAACAGTGAATCTACATAACGAATACTAAAAAAACATAATTACGTGAAATTGACCATAACTTCAACTTCGTATTTACATACGAATAGTTTACACCATTCTTTAATGTTATTCAATAGAAGAGAATTTAAGAAAAAAAAAGAAAAGAAAAAAAATTGTAATATACAAATTCATATTGTATCTCTTATATAACAGGTCAGTCGTGGAGCAGGGGCACAAAGAGTGACTGTAAATCGACTGGTTGTGGGTTTCCCACTTTCTGCAGAATTCTGGAGGCATTGCGTGTTGAGTGGCAGAACCTCGACACCAGAGCGAAGAAATGGAAATATAAATTTAAGTAAATATTTCATCTCCTCGAGTAGGAATCGAACCCACAACCAGTCGGTTTTACAGTCACACAGTCACACTCCAGAGAAATGGCCACAACTATAAATACTGGGACATGCAATAACCATGACGATAAACAGATAATTATAAATATGCCCAACATCCGGCTGAGCGCTCCTTTCATTACTATAGCTGGACAATTTGTTTTTACTATACGAAATTACAATACATTATTAATTGATTACATATTCAATTCGGTCTCATTATTTATCCCGCTGATGACAGTCCAATACCGATGGTTGTTGGTATTTTGTTTGTATGGAGTAAATGTGTTTGTATGTTTGACTAACTTTTACTCGTGACTGTGGCTGGGTGAGCTTTCTGAAAGTTACATATAAAGTATTGATTATAAATTGTATTATATTTTTTTTCATGTCAGGTGCACGTCGAACTTGAATATAAATTTAAATTATTAATTGTCTGTCGTTCCGTTTCCCGGCCTAATTTCTGATACAGCTACATCTTTCAGTGAAAAGCCCATAAAATCAGTTATTTTTATGGGTATTTCACTGAAAGATAGAAGGTGTGAAGTTATGAACCAACAAAAATTTAAAATCAGCTTCACGCTGTATCCCGCACACAGCAGCGTAGGCAGAGGGGATCTAATGTTAATACACTCCTTTCCCCACTTTCCGCCGAGTTCTGGAGGCATTGCGTGTTGAGTGGCCGAACTCTGCGCCGCGCTTTGCCTCGCCGTCAGAGTAAAGAAATTAAAATATAAATGTAAATAAATATTTCACTTCATCAAGTGACAATCGAACCCACTACCAGTCGATTTTACAGTCACACTTTGTGCCTCTGCGCCACGACGGGGGTCGCTAGTTATCTAATAAATACAGTTTTGAAGTCCCAGTTACCTAATCCCCGTAATGCCGGTGTAAAACTAATTGCAATACGAACTTCTGTCAACTGTCACAATGTCAAACTGACGCTTGTCATCTTGTCAAACTTCGGTCAAAGTTTGGACGGCTCCCGATTTCTTTCAAAGAAAATCATTGTCATCTCCCGAATTAAAGTTTAATGGATGAATTATGTAATGCAATTAGCTCTGAAACGGTTCTAATTTAATAAGATTTTTCGAATATGTATGAATGTATTAACTTAATTTTTTTTAGCTTCAAGCTGTATACGTACTGTATACAGCAGGCAGAGGGATCCTAGTGTAAAGACACACCATTCCCTATTTTTCTCCGAATTCCGTAAGCACTGCTTGTTGAGTGGTGGAACTCAATGCAGCGCTTTGTCTCGACACCGGTGATTTCATAAACACGCTCATGCATCTATATTCTGCATAGCATATCAGGATAGGCAGAGAGAACCGAGTGTTAAGACACTCCGTTCTGCACGCTCCATTTAATTTTCCAGATATTGCGTGTTGAGTACTGTAATTCAAGGCCACATGTATGGCTTTGTCTTGTTTCGAGTGAGAGTCGTACTCACAACCGTCGTGTTTACAGCCAGATGATGTGCCGCTCCGCCACGACGGCCTCAAGTAAAGCGATTATAAAAAAAAATCAATTATTAATTAAGTTTTAGTACATTTTTTTAATTAATATAATAAAAATACTAGAGAAAGCAAGAGAAAAAAAACTAGAGAAGACCAAAAAAAACTTACTTCATATAAGAATTATAGATTCAGGTGAGCAAGTCGGCCGCTGTAGGTGGATTACTGAAATCTGTAGATTATCGTTTCCCTCCATTATAACAGATCCCCATTTGATGCGGATGAGTGTAGCTTAAAAGAAAAATCCTTTGAGGTCGTGAGGCGGTAAGTGTTCGGTTAACCTATAATTTTTGTATAATGATCTTTTGAAAACTTTCTTTTATGTATAAGAAATTTATTGGAAGACAGTCGAGGCGCAGGGTCACAAGCGTGCGACGGTAAATGTGACAGGTTGTGGGTTCTATTCCCATTCGATAACAATAATTTTATTTCCTCGCTCTGTTAATTGACAGCGCACATGCAATTCCTCCAGGACTTCGTGTCTTTTGTGATTTTTGCAAATTTTTTATACGTTTGCTAAAAAAAATATTTTTCGTTCCTAAGTGTGGAATAACACTTTAAAACAAATTATGCTATTTACTTTAAAGAAATAAGCAATAAGGAAAAAACAGAAAAAAAGACGGCAACAAAAAATGGTGAACCCATGTGTATGTATGATATAATCATACCCCCTACAACCGAATCGAACTCACATCCATTGCGATAACACACGCGTTAAATTATAAAAAAAAGCCAGAGGTCAGCTAACAGCATGGTCATTTTAAAGAAATTAATCATAAAGATAAAAATCACGGTCGGTAATACGCTAAAACGGTCAGATATCAACAGATCCAGAGACGAGGGGAAACTGTATACAACCTCTGAATTTTTATGTCGGGTCACGGCCCTTGAATTTTAATAGCATACATTAGGATGCCTTTAAAACAAGTTCGAGGCAGCCCTCGGAATAGATAATTTTTGTTGACAGAACAAGCGATTTTTTTGTTTGCTTTAAAGAGTGAGTGGATATCGCTAAGAAAATGATCGCTGCCAATATACCTATAGGTATGTAAATGAAATAAATAAATCTAAATAAATCAGCTTCACGCTGTATCCCGCAAACAGCCGGGTAGGCAGAGGCAACCAAGTGTTAAGACACTCCGTTCCCCACTTTCTGCCGAATTCTGGAGGCATTGCGTGTTGAGTGGCAGAACTTAACGCCGCGCTTAACCTCGACACCAGAGCGAAGAAATGGAAATATAAATTTAAGTAAATATTTCATCTCCTCGAGTGGGGATCGGACCCACAACCAGTCGGTTTTACAGTCTCACCTCGTGCCGCTGCGCCACGACTGGCCTCTATGTAAATAATATATATAAAATAAATATAAATACTCTTTCATTACTGAAGGATTGACAGACAATGCACAGGTAAAATATTTGAACTTAACCCGGTTTCAACCGCGACTGAGAAATGAGTGGGTAACGCTTAGACGGGACGGAGTCCTTTTAAATAAAGTAAGTTTACATTTCCACCTACAAAACGTTTTGTATTTCCATACTTTCATGTCTGCTGCAAAATAAGAAAGAGAGAGTGGAATGAGAGGAATGAGCAGAACGGAAAATGATAAAAAGTAAATGCTTGTGAATTTTCACGGAGATCGAGTGCAGTTGGAGTTTTAAACTAGTGGCGCACGGTCATGTATGTATGTATTAATTGATGAAATCTGGTATGAAGGTGAATTAAGAAGTGTAGAGGAATACCCCCTTAGTGCTCTTTTACGTTTCTTGAAATTCCTACGGCAACAGAAAAAGAACAATATTTTCCATTTTATATTATGAAGTTCATGCAAACAAAGCTAGTTAGGCGATTAGTAACGAATAAAGTAAATGTTCATAGATTTTTTTTCATCTAATACTTTTCACAACTAGTAGCTTGATTTAATGTATGTTTTTATTTAAACAATTATTTTTATTTTTTTTATTTTTTAGGGTTCTGTACCTCAAAAGAAAATCGGAACCCTTACAGGATCACTTTGTTGTTCGTCTGTTTATCTGTCAAGACCATTTATCTCGAGATCTAATAAAGATATCAAGCTGAAATTCCTTGAAGCACAAATCAATCTTCTAAGTTAACGAAATGAACAGATACGAGCATTTACGCACCAATTTTGCTGCATTTTGTATGAAATTCACCGCGTAATCAAGATTTACAGAGTATTTTCCGTGGACTTATAAATTAAATTCCGAACGAAGTGGAAACAACGTTATAACTACATTATGAATAAAAGAAAAAAATTCAAAAAGTAACATTTATAGATATTTAATAGAGAAACATTACAAACTTATATTTGTAATATATTTCATACAAGATAAGTGCATAAGTCCGAAAAAAAAGTCATCAACTATTATAAATTGAACTTCCCGTTGATCTACAATCCTGAAATTGGTACGGAACCCGCAGTGAGCGAGTCCAACTCGCACTTGACCTCTCCTTATTGTTTATAAATGTTTTTACATATTTTAAAAACAAATCAAAACACAAAATAAACTCAAAAACCATAGAAACGCAGACAAAATTGACAGCAATAAGTAATTAATTACCAAGCCAGCCTATCAGATTGCATTAACAATGCAAGCATTGTACTCGAACACACAGTGTAATAACGTACAAATTATTCAACAAAATATATACCAACAGAGCACCGCCCCCTCGTTAAACTCCGCCGGGTCTATGTAATATCTACATTATTCCAGCCCACCGGTGTCCGGGAAAAAAGGATATCCAGGAGAATAATAAAAAGCTAACCCTGAAAATGTTTAAATAAAATATTAAACATAATACTGAGCGTACCGGCTCTCTGTGGGACAATCTACATTTGTCCGTTCGAAATCGTGTTTTGTTTGTCTTTGCGCGATTTTTAGACGTGTAGGATTGGGTCGAGGCCAGTCGTGGCGCAGTGGCATAAAGTGTGACTGTAAAACCGACTGGTTGTGGGTTCGATCCCCACTCGAGGAGATGAAATATTTACTTCAATTTATATTTCCATTTCTTCGCTCTGGTGCCGAGGCTTGAGTTCTGCCACTCAACACGCAATGCCTTCAGAATTCGGCAGAAAGTGGGGAACACAGTGTCTTAATACTAGGTTCCCTCTGCTCATCCTGCTCTGTGCGGGATACAGCATGAAGCTGATTTATTTTAATTTCCTACCTCGGGTAACCAGGCAAAACGTGACGTTGAGTTCCGCCACTAAACATGCAAATTTTCAAGAATTCGCTGGAAAGTTGGGAATGGACCTGTCTTAATTGTAAACGAAGTGTGTTGACACTATGTTCTCAGGTTCCCTCTACCTACCTGGCTATATGTAGGATACGGCATAAAGGTAAAAATAATAAAAAAAATAAACTTAGTAATACCATGTAGTAACATCTTTTTATAGAAGTAAACAGGGAAGCGTATATTTTACTTTAGTTTAAAAGATTTACAGATTGCAATAAGTTTTTAACCTTTGTCAGACAGCTAATAAATCTGTGTCTTCAATAGAACAGTGACGCAAAAGGACACCTGCGACATCGCTGCTTAATTGGAATGGAAGACTAATTTGAAAGAAAATTATATTTATTTTTTTAAGGTGCTTAGGAAAGAAAAATATTTTAGAAAACGTATAAAAAATTTGAAGGTAGCGAGATTTGGGCTTTACTCCCACAACCGGCTGGTTGTGCATTGTAGTAAGAAATTCTAAAGTTGAGCTCTAATTCTAATTTGGCGAACATCTTCTTTACCTGCCGAGCAGGTATTTTAACGAATATTAAATACTACCGAGATCTATTAGATGATTCATACAAAAAATACAATTTTAATTTCTATTTCATGCTGTGGGATACAGCCTATAGCAGAGCAGGCAAAGAGAACGGAATGTTCAAACACTCCGCATTTCATTAGAATTCGAGACATTTGTGTTAATAAATAAAATGTACTTTAAAAAATTTAGAACAAGTTTTGTCGATTATGTAAACTTAATAGAGCTTAAACATTTTAAAGCAAATTTCATAATAATAGAACATGTCATTAAGAAAATTAAAAATTTTATTCAAATTTTGTGACACTAATAATCTATCTTCCTACCTTAGAAACAAAACATTTACCAGAAACGATTCCACAAGAATTCCACCTCTAAATGATAAATTATAGAAACCTATATCTAATTTTGTAGAACCCGCAAAATAACTGGAATGACACAGCAAAAATGTTTAAACGTACCCGTGGAGTGCATACCTGCTGAACGGTCGCTACGTGATGATAATTACAACTAGCCTACACCCACATCCCGCTTTCTGATCGCAATCCTGTAATGTATAAAGGAAATGTAACTTTACTTTTTTTTTGTCTAGAATGTTTATTATATACTAGCTACTGTCTAACTGCTTCTCCTGATTAAACTGTGTAATTATTAATTTATTAAATAATATAATTTTCGTTTTGTAATAAAAGTATAATTTCAAAAACAAAATCTGTTCATATATTGAAAAGTAAAGTTTTATCCAATTCAATAAAATAGTCATAGCAATTTACTTTAAAATGGTATATTTTTTATAGGCCAATTAACAAAGCGAATAGTAAATGATGAAGGAAGCTTGTTAAAATACAATAATAAAAAAAATAATTAAATTGGCTATTTAGCTATTATTGAGATTAGAGTGAACAAACACACAGACAAACAGGCCTTTTTTTTAATAATTATTTTTGATTCTATTGCATAATTAAATACCATCAATAACATTTTTTTTTATATAGCTTTCATTTTCAACCACTGATCCATTACGATTTTGTAACAGTATTATAAGACTAATATAGTTTTTAGGTATACAAATGTGTTGAGACCATCGTAGCGCAGTGGAATAGCGTCTGACCGTAAATGCGATGGTTGTGTGTTCGAATCTCACTCTTTGGAATGACTATTTTCATAATGAGATAAAGTGCGACGTTGAGTTCCGCCATTATCACATGAAAATTAGGCGGAAGCCGTGGAATAAGAAACAAAGGCAACCTACTTTAATATGTAATATCTAGTTAAATACTATGGTGGATAGATACTTATAGCGTTGTTGAATGAACAATGAAGGAAAGCGTAACAGGTGTGATAGTTCCCAAGAACCCTTCGGTTTTTATATCGCATAAAATTTTTTACAATTCTTCAATCTACATTATAAGTAAAATTTATAAAATCTTGCCCAACTTGTTGTGCCCGTATATTAAAACGATACGGATTATGTAAGTTAAAGTTAAAATATTTTGGGTTACATTTTAAATAAGATTAATTTTGAAATATAAAATAAAAAAAATCAGCTTCACACTTTAACTTCCCATAGCAGGGAGGCAGACCTAGTGTCAAGACACTCCGTTCCTACTAAGACACTTCCACTTTCGGCGGAATTCTGGGCATTGCGCATTGAGTGGCGGAACTCAACGCCAAAAGTATTTCACCAAATTATATAATTCCATTTAATCACATATAACATATAGGGCCGTTCTAATCGTTGGGAATCCAATGATCTGCGAAAGGTTTGATACTTTGGCTTTACGTAGAGACGCCTCTCCGCACGTGCGTTCTCTATCCCATTTATCATGAGGTGTTCTTGAGAACTGTTTGACCTGTTACTTGTCGTCGAATTTTCTAAACGCACATACGAATTTTCGACGTACCGTACTTCACAAACTCAAGAACCATCTATGTTATCTGCATACGTGGCAATCCATTACTGTGCGGTTTCGTAGGAACTTCCTTTCACGCGCCACGGAACTGTGGAATGGCCTACCTGCGTCAATATTTTCAGATCGATACGACCTGGGTATCTTTAAAAAAGCGTGTCTATCTCAACTTCAAAGGCCGGCAACGCACCTCTAGCTCCTATGGTGTTACACGGAGTCGTGGGCAGAGGGTGATCACTTACTATCAGGTGACCGGTACCGGTGCCTTGTCTTTTTCCATAAAAAATGTATTATGTGTATCCAACACAAAAATAAAATTAATTATATTATGCCTTAAAACAGCTAAATTTTGAGTAAGTATTATTATACATTTTTGACAACCAGACGATTAATCTGAATTAGTAGTTTAATTTAAAATATATTAAAATCGAAAAAAGAAAACAATCTTATGCTGCTTATAGCTAAAAAATTTACACGATACGTGGAAAAATATTACAATATTTCATAAAATATGTATTGCGGATACAGTGTAGATTAATATTGCAAGCAGACCCGCAGGTGCAAACGAGGCAAAATTGAAAATAGCGTACGATAACATTGCTTACACATAACGGATACGATACGACTAAAATAAAATGAGAGAAACGAGAGGAAATCGGTTTAATATTAAAAATTACTTATTTGATTATATGAAGAAAAAAAAGATGAAAGTAGTGATAGAATATTAAACATATGAATAAATGTAATATTACATTTAATTAAATTTTCAACTTTTGTTTTTGATATATGAAATTGTCATAATTTAACACTATAAAACACCATGAAAGGTTTATGTCGAGTATTGCATTTCTCAATTATTATATTACATTTAAATAACATATCTTTAACAGTTGGATTTTATTTTTATATGAAAATTAATAATATACCTAAACGTTGGCTATGAGCTCATATTTTTTGAAAATAAAATGTGTACTGTTAAGTTCTGTTGTAAATTACACTAGAGTTATTTTATCAACAATAATATAATATATTTTTATAAAAAAATGTTTGGCAACTGCCACTTATAGTTACATCATATATCATTGAAGACTAAATATATTTATTTAATAAAAAAAAATTATAAATATTAAAATATTGTCAAAATATCTTTAGTATCTAAACAAGACTTCCTCGGTTGCAACAGTGTCGCAATAACACATCCGCATCGAGTGTTAAAGATGAGATAGTAGTAATTTACTAGCTATCATCCATGTTATTGCTTTATTAAAATTGAGATTAAAAATAAAGCATAGCAGAGTAGGCAGAGAGAGTACTAAGACACTCTATTTCATACATTTCGAGACGTTTTCATTGGCGAAACTCAACGCCACGCTTCGTCTACAAGCGAAGGAATGAAAATAAATTGCATATAATCATTCCCACAAATGGTGATCGAACCCACAACCGTCGCGTATACAGTTAGATGTACGACGTTACGACATGGCGGAAAGAAATTAATTAAAATTATATAATAATACTATTTCAAAAAATGATCAATGATTTTTAAAATAGAATATAGCAAATCTCTTTCCCATTGTTATTATCTCAAAGTGCGCTACGGATTTTAATGCGGTTCTTAATAGTATACGTAGTGATGTAAAAGTTCTTATCTTAACCAATTTCACTAGAAGGATATTATCAATTTATAAAGGAAGACAGAAAATATAGGTTATATTACGACACTTCATTTTCTTCGATACAAACTTTGTTCTTGCAACCAGAGCTACCTCAGGTACTAAACATGTATCATAGACAACTCTAAGTTATTTAATTTCCATTTGACCACACAAGCTAAGCCGCAGGTCAAGGCTAGTTTTTTTAATTTAATTTAGAGTGTTCAAGCGAAAAATATTATAAATAACAACTGCTGTTTTGTTTATTTAAACTGTAATTATAGTTCCTAAATTTAGAATAATAGTAGGTACAATAACATAGTATATACAAAGTCAATTATAAACGCTAGGCCAAGTTCCTCTCACTAATGTGAGAGGAACTTGGCCTAGCGTTGTCTAATGACAAGGCTCGTGTTCTTGAAGTACACAAATACCTCTATTGTGAATTAACCTTCGATAGTATTAACAACGTCAACTTTAACAATACAATTAAGAAAAAAAGAATAAAAATTATAGGTATCTTAAAAACAGATTGTTTGATAAGTTATTAGAAATAAACGCCTCGCTTTGTCTTGATTTCAGGGCGAGGTATGAAAAAATATTTTTTTGGACCGAGTGGGAAAAGAACCCACAACCATTGCGTTTACAGTCAGACGCTCTATCATTATGCTCGAGGCATAATGACAGAGCTTCAAGTTTTTCCTATTTATATACATATGTGTAACATTTTAAAATATCTATCTATCTAATTTATCTTTTAAATAAAATAACAGGAACACATTACAATGTAAACCGTACTTTTTACATCAAAATAATAAATATTTCATAAATCCAAAATATAGATAGATTAGATAAAAATATAACGAATCAATCAATTTGTTCACAGCTGGGGATTCGATCGGATATCTTCGTTATGCATCTCCACGGAGTTTTTTGATTTCCCAAGCGTCTCGGCCTGGTGTATCGTGTCTGGGAGGCTGTCATTCGATATATCAGGCACTAAAAAAGTGGTGAATCCCGCTAATAACGCTGCTAAGCCGAATACTAGCGATGGTAGACCAGATCCGTAGGCTATCTGGAATGTGGAGTGATAAATAATTAAGTTTTTTTTTCCAGTTTCACGCTATATCCCGTACACGGCATGGTAGGCAGAGGGAACCTAGTGTTAAGACACTCCGTTCTCCACTTTCCGCCGAATTTTGGAGGCATTGCGTGTTGAGTGTTGGAAATCAACGCCGCGCTTTGCCTCGATACCAGAGCGAATAAATGAAAATATAAATGTAAATAAATATTTCACTTCCTCGAATATGGATCGACACAACCAGTCAAATGACTAAATAATTAAGTAATTACTTATTGATTGTTTAATCATAAAATAGCAGTAACAATAAAAATTTACTTATGTTAGAGCTCTTGGACTTACGTTGCGTAAATTGATTATTGTAAAGACACTCCGTTCTCCACTTTGTGCCCGGTTTTGCCTTGTCTGATCGCTTCTTATTAGATCAAGATAGTGAAAATAATTTAAGTTTAAATATTCTTCTAAGTGAGAATTGAACCCACAATCATAATCACAGTCAGACACTGTCTCTTTGAACTACTATTACATTAAAAAATATAGTCCACATAAGATTACCAGTAAAGGTGTTTGCGGCGCTATAATAGAACCGATGCGGCCGAGCGACGAACACAGAGCGTGCATTGAATTTCGCGTGTACGTAGGGAATAGTTCTGATGTATAGATATAGGTTATGGAGAAAAAGAAACAGCACATCAACTTGCTCGCCATGTAGAATGCTATAGACAGCCATGGTAGATCTGAAAGGTATGTTTGTATTTAAAAATTGGTAATATAATTTTGATGTCTACTTTCGCAGTATTATTGATAATGTTGTCAAATTGCAAAAAAATATTATGCTTGCATAACATGATACCACAGGTTCCTTCTGCCCGTACAAGCAGTGTAGGTAGTGTTTACGTTCTCACTTTTTGCCGAAACTTAAAGTATTGTGGATGTGGCGAAAGTTAACGTTTCTGCTTTGACTCGTTACCAGAGAGAAGAAATCAAATTGTTAAATATTTATTCCCTCGAGTGGGAATCGAACCCGCAAGATAGAGAGATCCTAGTGTAAAAATACTGTGTAAACTACTTTTCGCCCGAAGATGAGACATTGTGAGTTGAACTCAGCGTTGATTTACTAAAACGCGGCAATACAATTAAACAATTACTTAAATAGGAATCGAAACCACAACCATAGCGCTTACAATCAATGTTGATGCAAGTTTAATAAGTTATTTTAGAAAGAAATACTTACTTGTGGGTAAAAATGGTTGAGATATACATAATATGGCACCAGCAAAAAACGAAAGCATCAAAGGCAGTTTTCTTTTAAAGTAAATTAAAATGTAAGTTATAAGTAAATAGCCTGGCAAATCGACCAGCGCTGTTAATCCAAAATTAATATACTTGTTGCCTTGCAAGGTAACAGAATTTATCATTAGCCCATAATTCACAAATGTTGAAGTCACCCACCAACACAGACAGACGAAGAAACGCCGTCTCAATTGTTTTGAAGAAAACGTGTCTCTTATTAGTTGACTGAATTTTACATTTGGACTGACTTCACAAGTTAATTTATCTAAAATGTTTTTGTCAATTTGCATTTTGTTCTTTTTGGCGGCATTCTCTAAAATGGTTATCGCTTCATCTTTTCTACCCTTCGTTAGAAGCCATCTTGGGCTCTCGTCCAATAGATATTTGTAGGAAATAAACAAAAACGCTGGAACGTATAAGGCACGTAGGAACCATCTCCAATTTGGGACGAGCCAAGCTATAATAGATACGGTTACACCACCAAACACGTAGCCGAAGGAACACATCATGTAGAACTTTAATCTCTTCTTGGTTGATACTATTTCTAATGCTGTAAAAATATTTTATTAAACGACCTTTTGATTCTTTTAATAATTTTTATCATATTTTGACCAAATATTTTATTTATATTTTCGGAATATAAATATCCATTTCAGGCCAGTCAATCATCATGGTAGGAAATATCATCATTTACTTTTAATCCTCACCTAAAACAAATAATGGTGAACACACGTCTCCTATAGCAGCCTCAAAGAATTCCATTGCAATATAAAACCAATACCACACGGAGAAACTTCTCAACACCCCAAATATTCCTCCCAAAACGCCAAGAACAACAGCGGTGTTCTTTCTACCGACTCTGAAAAAAAAAACATTTATGTATTATTTACAAAACTATAAGAAACTACCAAAACTGAGACTTCCTGAAAGTACAACAAAAAAAGTAAAATTATTTATTTAGTTATTTTTAAAGTATATAAGTATTTCGGATTATTTTTAGTGAGAATTAAATAAGTCAATCCTGAAGAATTAGTAGTATTTCAGGTTAGAATTTGCTGAGAATGTCACTTTAAGAGTACCGACTAAGTTCTATAAGAGGAAGTTCTATAAGAACTTACTCGAGAGAAAAAAGGAGAGAGAAATGACTTACCTCCTATTAAACGTTAAAAATCTTTACGTATAATTAAAAAATCTATTATATTTTAAGAATTGTCTAATACGAAGATATCAATATAATCAATTAATTTAATTAAATTAATGCATATTATTCGTAATTACAGCATTAGAATCTCAAGGTTGTCCGGAAGAAATTGCTAATAAGCGATAAGAACACCTTTTGTGCTTCACAAAATGTTATTTGTATTTACTATATATACTTGATAATTTTTATTTCCATTTGCGGTGAACAGTAAAGTATATATAAATAAATAAAGAAAGAAAAATATTTGTAGAATTATTATGCATAAGATGTACCACCTAGGATATACCTGGTGGCGCAGGGGCACAAGCGTGTGACTGTAAACGCTACAGCTTGGGTTCCATTCCCACTGGATGAATTGAAAAATGTAATATTTTCAGTTCTTTACTCTGGTGCCTGGACATAGCGCAGCGTTGAGTACTGTTGCGTTCCAGAATTCGGTGGAAAATAGGTAACGTAGTGTCATAACATTAGATTCCCTGTGCCTAACCTGCTATCTGCGGGATACTGCGTGAAGCTAAAAAAAAGATATATGATGTAAATATAAACTTATAATAAGTTATGTCAGTTGAGCCATTAATTAGATGATTAGATTTTGTTGATCCTTATAAGTTCTCTTAAACATATATAAATATGCCGACCAGCGATACTGTATAGTATTTGTCATGTTTTTGTTTAATACAAAATATTCTCTCATATAATGTTATAGTAACAATAATTTTTCGGTAACAATGATGAGTCTTCTAAATTCCAAAGAAGATACTGCGATAAGCTAAAAAAAAGTATATATTTCAAACTATTTACCTGTCAGACATTGGACCGACTAGAAGTAGTCCACACATATATCCAAAGCTGTGTACTGTTCCCACAAAAGTACGTTTCCATTCTTGACATGCTAAATCGAACTGAAAATATAATATTAATAAAATGATTATTTGAATTTCTGAATTGAATGACCTCCTTAGTCATGTTTATTATTTCTTCTTCTCTCTTGGCTTCACGCTGTATCCCGCACACAACAGGGTAGGTAGAGCGAACTTAGTGTAAGACACTCCGTTCCCCACTTTCTGCCGAATTCTGGAGGCATAGCGTGTTAAGTGGCAGAACTCAACGCCGCGCTTTGCCTCGATACCAGAGCGAAGAAAGTGAAATATAAATTTAAGTAAATATTTCATCTCCTCGAGTGGGGATCGAACCCATAACCAGTCGCTTTTACAGTCACACTTTGTGCCGTTGCGCTACGACTGGCCATAATATCGTTTTTTAAAATGATGTATATTTTTTTAATCATTAACAAAAAATACGGTGGCAACAAACTGTTATAATGAAAGTGATATACTCCATTCCAATTTTTAGCGACAAGGATCTGACGATGCAACTGGAAGGTGACCAGAAGGTGAAGGAACTATAATACCTACTGTTACATTCATCGACATTGGGCTCGTTAAATTCGTCTAAACAAATTCTGTTGCCGTAACAAAGCGTGTTTTAGTTTTAAAGTAATACTTTATTTGTCTACACTCTGGTAAAGTTGGTAAAAAAACAATAAGTAGTGTGTTTCATGTTTTATTCATGCTTTTCAATCTAGGTCTTTCACTAATTCATTTAATCTTTCACATCAGTCGCACTTGTAATAAATAAATTGTACAATTTTACTTTATAAAATTATACAATGTAGGTTCCATTTATAAGGAACCAACTAAAAATATATACTTAAGATATGTGGGATTGAGGCCAGTCGTGACGCAGGAACAGAAGCGTGTGACTGTAAGCACGACAGGTTATGGTTTTGATTCCCACAATTAAATTTAATATATTTAATATTTTCATTTCATCGCTCTAGTAACGGAAGAGGAAAAGCGCGACTTAATGTGAACTTAGTATCTTAAATCTAGGTTCCCAGCTAGCCTGTGTCTACTCTGCTACGTGCGGGATACAGCGTAAAGCTAAAAAAAAAAGACGTAGTAATTAAAAAGGACATACATAAGCGACGAAACTGTCTGGATCGTCATAGATCCACTCAGTGCACGAATGGGTACTATTAGCTGCACACTTATAAGTACCTTCTTCATCATCTTTACATCTGTAAGAAATATACACAATAATATTACGTGTAGATAGCGTATTATATGAAATCAATTATATTATACCGATTTAATTGCTTGCTAGTATTTTGAATATTTGCAAAGGTGGATAGAGGGAACCTAGGCTAAAGACACTACGTTTTCCACTTTCCACCGAATTTACGAGGCATAATTAGTTGCCCTGAGAGGGAATTGAACATCGTACTTACAGTCCCACGCTTGTGTCGCTGCGCCACGACGGCCTCAGTATTGTAATTTTAACTATCAAATTAATAATCAGAAACGATAACGATGGTAGTGCTGTAAATACCCAGCCTAGTTCAGCTTCATGTATTATCCCGTATATCTTTCAATTTATATTATATAGTAAGTAGGCAGGGAGAATTTAGTGTCAAGACAGTCCATTGTCCGCTTTCCGCCAGAATTCGGGACATTCCGTGTTGTGTCGTGCATGGCGGAATTCACGGCGCACGCGCAACGGACACGCGACGCCGCACGTTGTCTTATTATACCACTCTGGTAGGTTTCTGTCAAATGAAACTAACTAGTTCTATGATGATGATGACTATCTCATCCTCGTTTACAATTAGACGCTGTGTTACTGCGCCACGACGGCGTCATGAGTATCACATGTCGTATCATATATCGTAATTACAAGATATCTAACTCTTAAAAGGGCCAGGCGTGGCGCAGCGGCACGAGGTGTGACTGTGAAACCGACTGGTTGTGGGTTCGATCCCCACTCGAGGAGATGAAATATTTTCTTAAATGTATATTTCCATTTCTTCGCTCTGGTGTCGAGGTTAAGCGCGGCGTTGAGTTCTGCCACTCAACACGCAATGCCTCCAGAATTCGGCAGAAAGTGGGGAACGGAGTGTCTTAACACTAGGTTCCCTCTGCCTACCCTGCTGTGTGCGGGATACAGCGTGAAGCTGATTTAATTTTTTTATTTTTAAATAAGAACGAATACTTTTAGTTTATACGTATAGGATAGGTAACATTAGAAAGCAATACATTGCCTACTAACACTCTAGAAAGTAGTGTAAAATTTAAACACGTATTGTTAAGGTTAATGGTTATGATGTTAATAATAATGTACTATTTTTCTTAATGCGCATGCGCACGATAACACTTTGATTGCAAACAAAGAGATTCTATGGTTTTTCGTGTGACATGAATAAGATAAGATTTTATGATGATCACACGGATTTAAGTAGAATACAACATCTACCTTTATTATAAAAGAGAATATTATAATTATTATTAGAAATTTTCTATATAATTAATAAAAGTTTGGTTAATGTAATTTATCGAGGAAGGACGGAAACGCGTTAATCGTTTCGAAGTAACCACGCTGTGCCTCCGATTATAGAGTTTTTTTAGGGACTGTTTCCCACTGACACTAAAAACTATTAAAAATATAAAAACCTAAGATATGTGGGATTGAGGCCGGTTGTGAATCAACAGCCCAAGTGTGCGACTGTGATCACAATAGGTTGTGGGTTCGATTCCCACTCAAGGAAGAGAAATATTTAATATTTTAATTTCATCGCTAAGGTAACAAAGCAAAGCTCGGCGTTGAGTTGAGATATTTGTGACTTCTCCAGTACCCAATCCGAAGTACTCGCTACTAGAAACCGGGGGCTTGAGTCAGGCAAAAATGGACTTATAATAACTTTAACACATGTGTTACTTTTTGTGGCTATTACGTATTTACAAACTATTTATTTACATTGTATTTTACCTTATAGTTAAATTGTTTGAGTTTCAATAATCAAACGAATAACACCATAAAATTAAGTTTGACGTACTTTTATATACAAATTTAATGTTTAAGTTGTTTCAAGTTGTAGGTTTTAAGTTTTATTTACCTCTTTTAGTGTATTTATTATTTGTTTTGTATACTACAATTAAATGAGTCAACTGCTTCAGCATGGGTTCAAACTCAGTTGTTATATATGGATCAATTTTAAATATTTACAAGAGAGTTCGTGATTTGCTCTGTGAAAACCATAGTTTGGGCACTCTTTGAGTAGACTGCGATCAAAGATATCTCGATATTTATATTTTATTTATTTAATGCTTAATGACACCAACAAGATTATACCTACATCTTATAGAAATAATAATTGGAAAGTTAATTTAGGTGTAAAGGCGGCCTTATCACCACAGGTAATCTCTTCCAGATAACCTTTATTATAAAAACTGTTGTCCAGTTTTGCGAGAAAGCACGCCCATCTAGGGATCCGTAAAAAATTGGAGATCTTTTAAATTCTTATATTTTTTGCCGGCTATAATTTTTTTGGATTTAACAAAAAATGTTTCAGATTTTTTTCTGAACTAGCACTACCTGTAGATGCTAGTTGCAAAAATTTATAATTCTAGGTCAACCGAAAGTACTTTAATAATTTTGAAACCCTTATACTTTAACAATTTTAATAAAAAAATACATGCACATAAAAATTACTTTAATATATTTATATATATAATACATAACGATAAAACTATATATAATCTATATAATAAAAATGAATAACATTTATAGACTTATATAAGCGATGATAATTACATACATTCATACATATATACATGCATACATATACATATTTATAGCGATTCTTAGTTATTGTTATTTCCATTTAAAGAAGGGCGAAGTTGCAAATGCAGCCTAAGCTAGTTTTGTGATAAAAATCCGGCCGGCCACATACTCTACGTATTTTTTGTCACTACTCTACTTCGGGGTTAATATTGTTAATGTTTCTATTCTATTATATATTTTCCAGATATTACTGTTTAGATAAAATAAAGCTATTCATGTATACATAACACGACACCAATCTTTGTCTACAGCTGACTGAAAAACCATTTTTTTTATAGAAATATATAATTTTATATCGAACTTACTACTATTACACTTATCCACGCCCAATGTCGTATAAATAAAAAAAAATGACTTATCGTCGTGGCTAAGTGGCATATGGCTGAGTGTAAGCGCAATAAGCGCGACGGATTTGGGTTCAATTACTACTCCTAAGTTTTTTTCATTACATTGCTTTGGTGAGAAATTAGAGAGCGAAGTTGGTGTTGAGTTTTGAAAAGTAGGGAATGAGTGTCTTAACACTAGATAAATCAAATCAAATAAATCAGCTTCACGCTGTATCCCGCACACAGCAGGGTAGGCAGAGGAAACCTAGTGTTTACGAACTCCGTTCCCCACTTTCTGCCGAATTCTGGAGGCATTGCGTGTTGAGTGGCAGAACTCAACGCCGCGCTTAGCCTCGTCACCAGAACGACGAAATGGAAATATAAATTTAAGTAAATATTTCATCTCCTCGAGTGGGGATCGAACCCACAACCAGTCGATTTTACAGTCACACTTAGTGCCGCTGCGCCACGACTGGCCTAGATGCACTGTGCACACTCCGGTATATGCGGGATACAGCGTGATGCTAAAAAATAAAAGAAATTACCTATACGTAACCTCCTCAGCGGCGAACACAAAATTAGAACAGAACCAAGAATTTGTGAGGAAAGC
Source organism: Heliconius erato x Heliconius himera (assembly GCA_013421005.1). Taxonomy (NCBI): domain Eukaryota; kingdom Metazoa; phylum Arthropoda; class Insecta; order Lepidoptera; family Nymphalidae; genus Heliconius; species Heliconius erato x Heliconius himera. Next base: position 3,423 of record JAATLQ010037609.1, on the reverse strand, counting down.
AAAAAACACTAAACAAATAATTTCAACGTGATATCGACTGAATATTCCATATCTATCCAAAACATCGTCCAAATCCACTTTCTTTGCACTCTCCATTTTATTTACACTCATTTTGAATCACTTTTTATATAGAATTTAATTTAATGTTTCTTTCAGCTTATTTTTATATAATTCTACTTTAAAAGTTTATTTTAAATACTCAAATCAAAATGTAGTTAAATAAGTACTATTTATAAGATAACAAAAAAAACGACGTTCAATGTGGTTTATTGCACAGCAAATGACTTCAAATTCCTTTACTAACCTTGTTGCTTGATTTTTAGGGTCGGTAAACAAATAATAAATAATATATTAATTTAAAAAAATAAATTACTATTAGTTTATCTAATTCACGTGGAGGCCATCTGACTGTAAACGAGACGCGAAGGTTGCGGATTCTATTCCCACTCGGGGTAATGAACTATTTATATTCTCTCAAAAAGTTATTCATCATTTTGTAACTTAACCTTCTTTATTATTATTATTTCTTACACTAGTGGTTTGTAGCTCTTTTTAAGAACTAGATTTATTTTGTTTTATTATTAATATATTGAAATATTTAGATATTACTTTTGTGACTTACATAATTACGCATATAAGAACAACAAGCAACATTAGCTGTAGCTACTCTAAAATACATTATAAATAAAATTAACTATACTTATCTCTATAAATCTGATTCACGCTGTATCCCGCACACAGCAGCGTAGGCAGACGGAAATTAGTGTTAAGACACTCCGTTGCCCACTTTTTGCCGAATTCTGGAGGCATTGCGTGTTGAGTGGCAGAACTCAACGCTGCGCGTTGGATACCAGAGCAAAGAAATGGAAATATAAATTTAAGTAAATATTTCATTTCCTCGAGTGGAGATCGAACCCAAAACCAGTCGGTTTTACAGTCACACTTTGTGCCCCTGCGCCACGACTGGCCTCAAATAAATAAATTAAACAAAATAATTATTAGTTATAGAATGATATATTATTTATATATAAAAACGTCTATAAATTAAATGATATACACACAATTCAATAATTTATTAAATATTATAAGCCAGTCGTGGCGCAGGGGCAGAAGTGATGAATGTGATTATAAATGCGATTATTTATGGGTTCAGCCCCACTCGAGAAAATGAAATATTTAATATTTTAATTTCTTCGCTCTTGAATTGAGGCGAATCGCGGCGCTGTATTCCGTTACTCAACAAACAATGCCCCCAAAATTCGTCGGAAAATATGGGAACGGAGTGTAACACAAACAAAGGGTTTGTTCAGCATACTCTGCTGTATGTGGGATACAGCCCGAAGCTAAAAAAAATATTGCTTAACGTAAAACCTATGCCTTTACAAAAAAATTATATATATATATATATATATATATATATATATATATATATATATATATATATATATATATATATATATATATATATCTAAAATTTTACCAGTCATCTGCAGGAGAGCTCTTTTACAATATTTAATTTTATTGCCAACAGTAATTTTAATTATCGGATGAAAAATATAAATTAATTTATGACAATTACGCAGATAATATTAAAAATTCTAATAAAATACCACTAATGTTAAACTGGTTATTGCAATTAATATTAACTTATGCGTCTTTTTTAAAATTATCTATTATAAGGAATTATTTTGTATATCAAAATATTTTTAAATGGGGTTTCTTCATTCCACATATAGAAGAGAAAGCATAGGGAACTTAATGTAAAGATACATATGTTTTGACTGACGAAACTCAACGCCGCGTTTGGTCTACTAGAGTGAGAAAATAAAAATACTAATAAAAATACATATTCTATATTCAGATTGGCATTTATTTAAAAAAAAAGTATAACAATAATTTAAAAAATAAAATAAAACCCATTTCAAAACTATATTTATGTACCTATGCACAAAACTAAACACAAATGAAATTTATCTTTGCTTCTCAACGCGGCGGAACTCAACGCCGCACTTTGCCTCGACATCAGAGCGAATATTTCATTTCCCCGAGTGGGGAGATCGAACCCACAACCCTGCCGCGCGCCTTATATTTATAATTATTATTTAATAAAATTATTGAACATCGTAAAATCATATTATTAAGAGAAATTATATGAAAAACATTATATAAATCATCATTTTCCCGCTTACAATCAACACGCAATGTCTCGAAATTAGAAGTAAATAGGGGAACGGAGTGTCTCAACACAAGGTTCAATATTTTTCCATGATATGCAGGAAAACGTGTGAAGATATTATTAGAAGTTAGTAGTTATGACACTGCCTAAGATGTGCACCTAAGAATTCGACGTTACCAAAGCATAAATCAAATGTGATCTTTATAGGGACTCTCTATATGGCTTGAACGTAATTCGGAATACGTGTGATATATTATTCTATTCCATAAACGTCTATGTATCAAAGGCACTTCCTTAAATTGACCTTCATAATGCATTGTTTCCGTTTTGCATTAGAAATACTAACTTTGCTTTATTAGTTCAGTGAATAGCAGTAGATTTTATTTTGTTTTTTGGTTTTGTGACGATCGTGGATTCAATTCCTGTTCGGGGGTCTAAATGGTTTTTTTAAACTTTATCAGTTAATATAGTTACATTTTTTGTTAGATATTTACTTATTTGGGTAGTACATGAGTTAAATTTTAAAATTTCTTGGTTAGGTTATAGGAAAATATTTTCTTTTGTTTAGTTTTATTCTGGATCTGGTTATATAGAGGCGTATCAGAGAACGGAATGTCATAATACTCGGAAGCTGATTTAATTATTATTTTTTTGTTGGAGGTCAGCCGTGGTGCTGAGGCACGAGCGTGCGACTGTAAACGTGACAGGTTGTGGATTCTTTCCCAATCGAGGATATGAATAATTATAAATTTTGATTCCCTCTCTCTGGTAACAAGGCAAAGCGTGGCGTTCAGTTCCGCCACTCAACACACAATGCTTCCAGATTATTTCTTCTGGAGTGGGGGATGAAAGTGTGTATTAAAGCAAAGTGTCTTAAGTTCAGTGTTTTAATGAAAACAAACTAACGAGATTCTCGACAATATATATAATTTGTCCATCTTTCTGTATGAGGGAAACAGTGCAAAAAACTATAATTAACTAAAAATAGATAATGTGACCTTTTTGTCATCATTTTTGTATGTCAAGAACAAAATAAAGCAAATAATTTTCCTATACATTTTTAAATAGCTTGGTTATCTCTATCTCTATATATAATAAGACAGTAAAAATATTTTGTCTGTACATTTAGTAATTTTGACTGAAATGGATAGAGGGACACTTAAAAAGACTAATAGAAAGCAAAAAGATTTTTTTTGAATTTCTTGTCTGTCTGTCTGTCTGTCTGTCTGTCTGTCTGTCTGTCTGTC
>JAATLQ010037608.1:27167-58785 GCA_013421005.1 Heliconius erato x Heliconius himera | reverse complement strand
TAAGCGCGGCGTTGAGTTCTGCCACTCAACACGCAATGCCTCCAGAATTCGGCAGAAAGTGGGGAACGGAGTGTCTTAACACTAGGTTCCCTCTGCCTACCCTGCTGTGTGCGGGATACAGCGTGAAGCTGATTTATTTATTTATTTTATTTTATTATAGTTGTCAATCAATTCTGCTTAAATCAATAATCATGTATTTTAAGCGGGCGAAGCCGTGGGCGGGCCGCTAGTAAGAAATATAGGAAAAATTGATATGTGAATTTGCGGAATGTGTAGAACGGAGTGTCTTAACATTATATTCCCTCTGCCTACTCTGCTTCGTGCAGGATGTAGCGTGAAGCTGATTAATATGTAATATACTTAAAAAAAAAACTTGTGCTTTCATTAAGTCTTGGATTGGCCGAAGTTAGCACAGCTAGTACTAACATATTATAAATTAGTAACCAATTTATACAATATTTTTTCGATAACCTCTGTATAACGATAAGGAAATCCAATTAGTGTTATTTTAATAACCGTTACTACTAATAAAATAATAAATTAAGGAAATAATTACTGCATCCTAAAATGTATTAACAGATATTATTATGGCATTTTACTGTGTATTATAAATCTTATTATATATTTATTAAATAGTTTAAAAAGTGCGGTGAAACAAGGGGAAAGTAAAGAAATTAAGTTTTTTTTTAAATAAAAACTTTGTTTTAAATGTGCTGTATTGTACTAATCAAGCATTAAGCCATTTTGCAGCGACCGCCATCTTGAATTTGCTTTTTTTACACTGTGCTGTATTCTACTAGCCAAGATCTTTTATTTGATACCAATGACAAAATGTATCTCAAAATATAATGATCAATCAAAATGAGTTAAAGCTAATATAACAAAAATTATAAGAATTTAATTATTAATATATTATTAATTCACTTTTAAACAAGTTATTTTAAGCACAAATTCAAGTATTTTTATATCTAACACAACAACGACAGTACAAATTTACAACAAAGCGAGAAAATTGCTCGAATCCATTAAGCTACGATAAAAAAATAAAAAAAAGGACACCGTAGAAATTCGTATTTCGCCGTCCATTAGACACGTAACTGTAATCTCTATCTTCAACGCTGATAGCATCGAGAGGGACGCCCGGGGTCCATCAAGGCCTTTCTGTTACAAACAAAAACTGTTCGTTCCAGCGAAAATTAGTCTCGAATAAAGAACCATTTAGCTCTCTGATTAATAATATGAGGACCGAAATTAGCTACTTAAGATTGATAATTACGTGATTTTGTGGAGTTTATTGTTGTATAGAAATATTGGTTGCTTTATATTTATTTATTTTTATTTGGTTTTTTGGTCATCTTTTGAACACATGAGAGGGTAAGCAGAGGGAACCTAGTGTTAAGACACTCCGTTTCTATTAAGACACTTAGCTTTCCCAATTTCCGCCGAATTTTGGAGGCATTGCGTGTGGAATGGCAGAACTTAACGCCGCGCTTTGCCTCGTTACCACGATTATTGTACGAGTTAGAATGTATATAAATAGTTAAAAAGTAAAAATAACGTAAAGTATCTCCTTAATAAGGTCATTTTATATAGAGTTACAATTATATATAAAAAAAAGCGATATAAGACTGAGAGTGAGTTAAGCTATTGTAATAAATATTAAATACTTTCGTTAATTGCAACACTACAAGTTATCTGAACTTGGATTATCGCACCCATATTTTAAAGATAACAAAATGTCAGTGTAATATATAAAGCATAAGTTGAATAAAGAGGTCAGGCGTGGCGCAGCGCACAAACGTGTGACTGTAAAAGAGACAGGTCGTGGGTGCGATTCTCACTCGATGAAATGAAATATTTAACATTTTTATTCTTTCGCTCTGGTGTCGAGGCAAAGCACGGAGTTAAATTCCGCCATTCAACACGAAATATCTCCAGAATTCAGCGGAAAGTGGTGAGCGGAGTGTCTTAACAATAGACTCCCTCTACCTGCAGGGTAAGTAGAAGAATCCTAGTCATACTTGAATAAATATGACTTAGTAATATCTTTGATTTTCACGATCCTACCCGTGACTACGGACTACGGCAAAGTATTCGAAGCGTCAAGGTTCCTAAAATGAACGCGATTAATCCGGTTAAATAATTTAATTTAAAAGTGGCTTGCTTCTTAAAAATAATATAAAAATGAAAGAAGATATTATGAAACAACAAAGATATACATTATTAATCTAATCATAAAAAGTTAAAAGAACACAAACAAGGCTGTGTTAAAAACAGTAAAATTTAAAAGTTGCCAGCAACCAAACCGTTCTTCACAGTAATAAATTCAGGTGCACGGAGAAATGTAGAACAGTTATAAATAAAATATAATTGTTAATTAAATTCAACTTCGCTCAAGATAAACTTATGTTGGTATTATAAAGCAACAACGGGGTCAAGCTCTCCAGTTTGTATTTCATAAATAAAATAGAAACCATAACATAATATTTTGTGAAAATATATGTATGTATATTATTTATTGGGGCCAGTCGTGGCGCAGTACGAAGTGTGACTGTAAAACCGACTGGTTGTGGGTTCGATCCCGACTCGAGGAGATGAAATATTTGGTTCAATTTATATTTCCATTTCTTCTCTCTGGTGTCGAGGCTAAGCGCGGCATTGAGTTCTGAGACTCAATACGCAATGCCTCCAGAATTCAGCAGAAAGTGGGGAACGGAGTGTCTTAACACTAGGTTCCCTCTGCCTACCCTGCTGTGTGCGGGATACAGCGTGAAGCTGATTTTTATATTAATTTAAAGGTACGTGTTACTGTAATAGTATTTCGAAACTCTCTTTCAATTAGAGATTCGATTTATAAAATATTTAAAAGTATGTATTAATCAAATATTCTTACCTTAAATATTAACAATAGTTTGTTGACGTAAAATAATTGACCTGAAACAAAAAAAATAGTCATTATTTTATAGATTCTAAAACAAAATGAGGCTAGCGTGACGCAGTGGGTAAGCTTTTGAATTTTAAGTGACAATGTTGTGAGTTCGATCTCTTGGGACATTCGGTAGGGAAAATGATTATATTAGTGATATGTTTGTCTGTCTGTCTAATGTACTAGTGGCAAAAATACTGAAGCAAAAAATAAATGCTAAGAAAATTTCTAAAATCTACGTAAGATAGATAATAATTGAGCATAATTGAGCATTTATTGATTAAACTGATTTTATTTATTTTTTATTAAGACCGCCGTGTCCCAGGGGCTAAAGGGGGCGATCCCCACTCAGGAAAATGTATTATTATTATTAATGAATATTTTAATTTTTTCGGTCTTGCACCGAAGCAAAAGACCGGCAGAGAGTGGGAAACGGAGTGTCTTAACACTAAGTCCCCTTTTGCCCTGCTATGTGCGGGATACAGCGTGAATCTGTGTTTTTTTTTACCAACTAGTGAATTAGTAACTTTAGAATAGAAACAGCGTGGTGTTGTTCTTGAGTAATTCTATTTTAGAGATTATTATAAATAAACATTCTAACATTTAAAAGGGAATGAACTTTAGTGGTTTATAATGTACTCATATAGGGTTACCATAAGCTGTCTAAAATATCAATGAACATAGAATGCATATACATATAAGGCAACTGCACTGTATTACAAAGGTCAATTATAGGTCAGTAAATATTATAAACGAAAAATCGATATATACCTTCATTTATTCGTCGAAATATAATTAGATTTAATAAGAGAAAGTTTTAAATACGTAACAGTTTTATATTTTTTCAGCTTCATGCTGCTAGCCGTATATTTATATAAAGGGAGACGGAGTCTAGTGTTAAGACACTCCGTTCTCCACTTTTCGTCTAGTTTCAAGATAAACATTCCTCGTAGAAGCGGATGTAGCAGCGAACCCACAACCATATCAATACCTACCAGTATACTGGCACTGGCTCACAGCGCCCCAAAAAAAAGAAAATATTAACTTTCGTAAAAAGAAAACTTAAAAACATATTTTTACATGTAAAAATTGATACAAAAAAGTAATATACAAAAGTAAGTAAGTATTTATATTTTAAATATTTTTTTACAATAGACTCAGTGTAGGTAGTGGAAACGTCTAAATCTTTTGTCAAAAGGGCACATACAAGCACAACATACAATACATAGTTAGTTCATACACATCCAAAGTCAAAATTCAAAAGGAACTACGCACAAGGGGCACTCGGGGTATTATTTACCTTCTTTTTGCATTAGCTTGAGTGCCGGTGGGTTCTAGCTTAAAGCGTTCAGTGAGGAGTTATGATTATAAATTATGCAAATGGCTTTATATATATAATTTGACTTTAGTCTAAATAATAAAAATAAATCCCTTTAAAGAAATGTATAAAAAAGTAAAAGTCTTTTATCAGCTTCAGATTGTATCGCGCATGTAGCAGGTTAGGCAGGGTAGGCAGAGTTAAGATGCTCCACTTTCGTTGTTGAGTGGCGGAACTCAACGCCGCGGTTTGCCCCAATACCAGAGCGAAGAAATACAAATATTAAATATTTCAATTGTTCGCGTGGAAATTGAACCCAGAACCTGTTGCATTTAGAGTCACACGCTTGAGCCCCTGCGCCACGACTGGCTTCAAGTTTTAATAAGTAATATTCCTTTTGCAAATGTTAATGCAAATATATTAAAACTAAGACAGACAGATATACGGACATGTAAGTTGTAGAAGCTCTATAAAGCCGAGCGAATTGTTTCCACATAAGGGGTGACTATTTGTAACATAAAAAGGGTATTTTTGTGAGCAAAAATTTCTATATTATACTATATCGCTTTATCGTATAAAGCAGTTTAAGTAGAGGGAACCTGGGAACCTAGTGTAAAGGCACTCCGTTCCACATTTTCTGGAGATATCTTAAAGTTTTGCTCGTTTAGAGGTATAAATCAACGCCGCACTTGCCTTGTTACCAGAGCAAGGAAATAAAAGTATAAAATACTTCATTTCCTTGAGCGGGAATCGAATCCACAACCTGTCGCGTCTGCGGTCACACACTTGCCCCCGCGCCACGACTGGCCTTTACGAAAATTAAATCGTATATAAATTTTATTGATCTTAAACAATGGTAGCCTAAAGATAGTAAATGTTTTAGAGATTTTTTCCGTTACTAATATAGTTCATAGTTCATAGAGGCCAGTCGACTGGTTGTGGGTTCGATTCCCACTCGAGGAGATGAAATATTTACTTAAATTTATATTTCCATTTCTTCTCTCTGGTGCCGAGGTTAAGCGCGGCGTTGAGTTCTGCCACTCAACACGCAATGCCTCCAGAATTCGACAGACAGTGGGCAACGGAGTGTCTTAACACTAGGTTACCTCTGCCTACCCTGCTGTGTGGGATATAGCGTGAAGCTGATTTATTTTAATATAGTTCATCAAGTAAAACAAAACATACAAACTTTGACATTTATAATATCACTACAAATGTTATCACTTCACAATTAAGATTAAATTTGAATATTTAATTATACATTATGTCATTTTCAATTTATCTAAGATATCTTAATGTTATTTCAACATTATTATTTATTGTATTTACTTTCTAAGAATAATTTATGACTATGAATGTTGTTTTTTTTAATGTTTTTTTATAAGTTAAGTTTAATAGATTTATGCTACTTAAACTGAATTAATAGCTTTTGTGCAGGGTAACCCCACACAGTTTTCGCTCAAAATATTTATTATTAATTTTTTTTTCAGCTTCACGCTGTATCCCGCACACACCAGTGTAGGTAGAGGGAATCTAGTGTTAAGACACTTCGTTCCCCGGACAGTGGTGGAACTCACTCACTTTGCGTCGACGCCAGAGCGAATAAATTAAAATATAAATGTAAATAAATATTTCATGGGGATCGAACCTACAACCAGTCGATTTACAGGGACACTTTGTGCCCCTGCGCCACGACTGGCCTCATTATTGGTCTTATTACATTACATATCTTTTTGTCATTAAGATATTTTAACTATTACAAAATGTTTGTCAGTCAGTTTGTCTATGTACTTGCTATATCTGCTTTAAAAATAATTATTTATCAGGCCATTATAATTTATCACAAAATTATAATATTGATTGTAAATCTTTAAGTTAAGACACTCCGTTCCCCACTCTCCGACGAATTCTAATCGATACATTATATGTTGTGTGGCGTAACTCAACGCCGCGCATCGATAGGTATATTTAAAATATTTATAAAAAGCCTATTAACCATAAAGGGTTCTAATACCTGTTCTAATTTACGAATCAACGAATCGCAGGTATGTTTGACAGTATAGGTAATTTATGAAGTGCCTGTAATTACAACTACCTACTGGATATAGATACCTATACCTCAACCCGTAATGTTGGTTCTAATTACACAGTAGGGCTGTTTTGGAATTCGAGACGCCGCCGTTGCCAAGTTTATGGTAGGCTAAGCATGTGTGCACGAGTGTTTCTATGTAAAGCATTAGTATTATGTAATTTTTTTCGAGTGTCACGCTGTATCCCGCACACAGCAGGGTAGGCAGAGGGAACCTTGTGCTATGACAGTCTGTTACCTATTTTCCGCCGAATTCTGAAGGCATATTGAGTGGCAGAACTCAACGCCGTGCTTTGCCTCGACACCATAGTGAAGAAATGAAATGGGATGGGACCCACAATATACAGTCATAATTTGCACCTCGACTGGCCTCAAATACATATTTAATTTTACTTATTTTTGTAAGTACTTTGCAACTAATGGATTTGGATAATATTTTGATGATTGTTATCAATGTATTTATATACGTTAAAAGAACTTGTTCATATTATATTTCTATGACCACATATTAAGTCCAGTTGTGGCGCAGGAGCACTCAGTGAAATTGTTAACGCAGGCAGGTTGTGGCTTCGATTCCCACTCAAGACGCATTGCCTCCAAAAAGTGGCGTAGTGGGGTACGAAAATGTTTTAATGGGAAAAGTGTCCTAAATTAAGTTCCCAGGTTCCATATATCAACCCTGCTATATGCAGCGTGAAACGAAAAAAAATACTATGTAATGAAAGGAGGAGGTATCCATTTATTAATTTTATTATTAAAGTAATAAAACGGAATTGTTACACTTAAGTACAAAGAGAAAGATCAGTATGTTTCTAAGTTGTTATTATGTTTTGTTTTATTAAAGTCATTTATCAAGTTAATACGAATTTCAAAAATATAACTTCTGCATTCCGGAAAACATACCTATAGTATACGGAGTACAATATTTTTTAGGCAGTTGTCAGTTAAACATAAATTAATTCCCAAATATCACCTAGAACAGAGAAGCCATGGAGATTGATTAATCTCTATATATAATAAAAAGAAAAAGATAGAAAAGTAAATTCTGTACATGAAATATATAAAAAAAATCGCTTAACACATCGATTATAGAAGCTAAAAAACCATTCCGCCTTTCTTCTTAAATATAAAAAAAAGAAACCCCATAAAACATTTCCTATATTCTAGAATTAGTGCCACATTAAGATCGTCATTTGTCAATTAGATTAAACCTATTATGTATGGCATTTAATATTTTAACTGATCAACTCGCTCTGGTAAGCATAAAGAGCAGCGTTCTAGTTATCCCCCCTTTGTAATCGTGAACAACTCCGCAGAAAGATTTTGTTATTTGTATTAATAAATAATAATAAATGATTGTTTGTTGTGAGGCCAGTAGTGGCGCAGGGGCACTAGACTGTAAGCGGAAAGGTTGTGGGTTCGATGCCCAGTCGAGGAAAAGAAATATTTAATATTTTCATTTCTTCTCTCTGTCTTAACACTTAGGTTCCCTCTGCATACTCTTCTGTGTTCGGGATACAGGGAGAAGCTGATTTATTTATTTTATTTAGCAAGAATATTTTAATTTTTAGTTTCTCTATTTCCGGCAATTTGTGGAGGCGTGGGTAAAAAACGCAAAGCTGCGCTTTGGCCCGAAACCAGAGCGAAAATAAAATGAAAATAATAAATACATCATGTCCTCCAGCGGGAATCGAACTCACAACACTGTTTACAATCACGCGCTAGAGCCACGGCCTGCGCTACGACTGGCCTCATATTGCTTTATATTTTATTTACATATTATTACCTATTGAGGTCGAGCTAAATAAATACCAGAAAATATTGAATTCACAAACATTTCTTGTGAATAAACACTAAAAGTAAATATATCGCCATATGTTGAGTAGGCTGTTGTTTTATGTTCAAGTGTAGAGTTTTAGTAGAGTTCAGTTAAAACGGAAAGGCTTTTACTCAATTCCACCCGTTTCTTAGCGATTAGATCATTATCTTGTAAGTAAGTAGGTCAACAATGCTTACTGTTTGAAAACGCGATTGTGAACATCTTTGGGAAGTAGAGCTATTCAGAAAAGTGACTTCTTTCATGATTTGACTTTAAAAGTTTTATCCAGTCCCATTTAAATAAAATTATTTTTTTTGCAATTTTTTAAAATTTATGAACAAACATTTTTATTTAAATACAAATAGTTTTTATCTGTGGCTTTGACAATTATATAGCGAACGTCAATTCTCGAAAATATGAGGATATGTTTTTTAAATTTCTAAAAACCTCGTGAAAAAAATTAGTCATAGTGCTTAGAATTACTTTGTATGACTTCCTTCGTGTAAACAGGAAAATGTGGATTGGTAAACAGTGTTATACGCTTTCCTGATTTTCTAACACTTTATTATATAAAAACTGGCACATGTTTTCATACAGAATAAATATATCTTTTTTAGTTTCACGCTGCATCCCGCACATAGCGCAGTAGTTAGAGAGAAGCAGGGAAGAGTGTTAAGACACTGCGTGTTGAGTGACGAAACTCAATGCCGCGCTTTGTCTCTTAACCAGAGGGAGAAAATGAAAAACATTAAATATTTCATTTCCTCGAGTGGGAATTGAACCAACAACTTTTACAGTCGCACTTTGTACACCTGAGCCACGACTGGCCGCAAAAACATAAAAAGGGTATATAAGTACATAAAAGTTTAAATGTTTTATCCATATATGTATTATATAATTCCACCAACGTTCTCTTTAGGTGTTTAGCTAAACTAAGTTTTATTTACAACACACTAGCATGTCTTAAGAACGACTTTGATATGTAAATTACTGGTTTACAATATAATTACAACTTACAAGGAAATGTAATGTTTTCTATCAATTATAATTAATTTTGGGGCTGTAAAGTTGTGGGTTCGAATCCCATTCGAAAAAATGATATATTCAATATTTTCTCGCTCCAGGTAAAGCGCGAAGTTTAGTTCCACCACTCCACCATACCCAATGCTTCCAGAATTCGGTGGAAATTGGGGAACGCAGTGTTTCTCCCAGAATCATTCTGTCTATCCTGCTGTGCGCGGGATACTGCGTGAAACTAAAATCAATAAATCAAATATAATTCATTTGATCGTTGATTAAAAATATCAATTTTTTATCGTTTTTTTTCTCACGTCTCACCAAATATTTAAAAAAAACTGTTTATTTTTTGCTATGAATAGTGGTTTATTGATAATAAAAATAACAGACAAAAAATATATATTTAGTAGGTATCTAGGCTATTCTGTTATCGGCATTTTTTATTCTCGTCGACGCTGTCATCGCTGATTCATCGTTGCGTGTGGTCTGGCAAGGATTGTTTACCTAAGCTCATCTCACAAGAACCAAAGTATTTATTAGGAAACAAATGTTTGAATAATGATACTTAGCTGATAAGATCAAAAGCTTTTCAAAAAAATCTTATAAATTGAAAAAAAATATAAATAAATCAGCTTTATGCACACAGCAGTGTAGGTAGAGGGAACCTAGTGTTAAGACACTCCTTTTTATTTTACACCGAATTCTGGAAGCACCAACGTCTGCGCTGTGTTTCGACACCAGACCGAAGAAATGAAAATATTAAAAATATTTCACTTCCTCCAGTGTGAATCCTCTCAGGCCACATCTATAAATTAATCTCAATAATTAATCAAAACTTTATTTTAGTTACTTATTTATAAGACTATGATGACATATTCCTAAAAAATAAACATAGCATCATATACCCTATGATTCAGAGTAATACCTAACATTGCAGAAATGTAGAGCTAGCTGACTAATTTATATGATAGCATACCTAATATTTAAACGAAATTACATTTGCAACAGACATACAAACAATGGCCATTGATAAATATAACCGCAAACATAACCACTGAGTCCTTCATATAATAAAATCTTTTTTCATCCCGTTACAACCAGCTGCAGCAATCCCTTGCTACACATTTCAAATAAAACGAAACGACCAGAGTCGAGTCAATGTCAGACACATGTGCACAAAGAATAAATGAGGCCAGTCGTGGTGCAGGGGCACAAGCCTGTGATTGTGAACTTGTCAGATTGTGGGTTCGATTCCTACTCGAGGAAATGAAATATTTAATTAAATTACATAAAAAAAGGCCAGTCGTGGCGCAGGGGCACAAAGTGTGACTGTAAAACCGACTGGTTGTGGGTTCGATCCCCACTCCAGGAGATGAAATATTTATTTAAATTTATATTTTCATTTCTTTGCTCTGGTGTCGAGGCAAAGAGCGGCGTTGAGTTCTGCCACTCAACACGCAATGCCTCCAGAATTCGGCAGAAAGTGGGGAACAGAGTGTCTTAACACTAGATTCCCTCTGCCTACCCTGCTGTGTGCGGGATACAGAAGCTGATTTAAATATTTAATGTTTTCATTTATTCGCTGTGGTGTCGAGGCGAAGGTGAGATCCGCCACTCAACACGAGAATTCAGCGGAAAGCGGGAGCGGAGTGTCTTAACACTAGGTTCCCTCTGTCTAATTGCTACATACAGAATACAGCGTGAAGTCAAAGAAAAATAAAAATAAGCAAGTTATTTTTGAGTTGTTAATCATATTACAACGATTTAATACAATATTGCATTAAAATACTAATTAAAAGTTTCTCAAAGTTTTAACATAAAACTCCTCCCTAATAACTCATTTTTGCACACAACTTCCTGTGTTCTCTATCCGAGAAACGATTTACAGGAAAGTTTCAATGAACGTTTGTAAACTAAGTACCTACTTAAGATAAAACTTGGAATGTTATAAATGAAACGGTATCGTGCCGCAATTGGATCGTATCTTTCTGATCCATCCACACTCCAACCACTCCAGGGTATTTTCTGGGAGGGGGGGTCTTGACGTTAGCTTTGCATAAATATGTTTGTGTGTTATTCTTTAATTTTTTCGGGACAGTACTCTATTGGTAAAATTTCTGGGATGGGCACCAGACTATTCCGGGGTGGGCAAGGAGCCACAACCCCGCCTACCCTTTTCCTACGCCTATATTTATAGTATAAAATCACAAATGGACTAAAAATTACATATCGCTTTTAATTTTGGTAAGATATTTGAGAAACCGACACATTATAACACAATGTGCCAAAAAATTGTTTGAGGTCTATGTTACAAAGTAAATAAGTCTATGCTTACAGTAAAACGAGGCCATGATTAATGTTTGAGAATTAGTAGTTTTATATTAATAGAAAAGGCGGATCGAGAAGTTGTGGGTTCGATTTACTTTGAGGAAATGTAATATTTAAAATTTTCATGTCCTCGCTCTGGTACCAAAGCAAGGCGCGGTGTTTAGTTCCGCCAATTTGGCGGAGTGTTTCAATGGAAACAGTACGTCTTAACATTGAATTTGCAGTCCTTGCCTACCCTGCTATGCGCGGAATACAGCAAAAATCTATATTAATTTAAAAAAACTTAGTAAGTACATAGGCTTTTGTCTACATTAAAAGACGTTAGTAAACCCCCACTAAGATGGGATCTTTCGCAATACGATCCCTAATCGGATGCCAAGGGTTAAAGAGTGATAAGCGGGCTAAGCAAGGCTTCGTACACGCAGACGATATAAACAGCCGGCGGGACGGATTAAGCCGTATAGTACAATAGTAGCGATTACCAAGTCTTATTATGTACTTCGAATTTCAGCACCGAGGACCTGAGTGTTTTAGGGATTTCTTTAAAAATAAACGACTATGGGTTCGTAACTGCTGTGTTTTGTACAACTTAGTAATTGAATATTAACTCATAAGGCAGTTTTGATTACTTTAATTGTAAAATAGTTTAAAAGTTAAATTTAAAAAATTATTTAACAAACAAAGGCACAAAGTGTGACTAAGCGCACGTGACGGGTTGTGGGTTCGATTATCATTTAAGGAAATTAATTATTTAATATTTTCATTTCTTCACAAAAACGAGCAATGCCTCCAGAATTTGGCGGAACGGAATGTCTTACTACTACCTGGCTATTTGCTGTGTTTGGGAAACAACGTGACCCTAAAAAAATTATACAAGAAGTTATATTAAAATTGATGTAATGCATGCAAAAAACTGAAAACATTTAATTTTTTTTTCATCTTCACGTTGTATCCCGCACACAGCAGGGTAGACAGAGGGAACCTAGTGTTAAGACACTCTGTTCCCCACTTTCCAGCGAGTTTTTTTTGAGGCATTACGTGTTGAGTGGCGGAACTCACGCTTTGCTTCGACACCAGAGCGAAGAAATGATAATAATTTTTTTTTATACGTTTTCTAAATAAATATAAATGTAAATAAATATTCCATTTCCTCGAGTGGTAATCGAACCCACAACCAGTCGATTTTACAGTCACTCTTTGTGCCTCTGCGCCACGACTGGCCTCGAAAACATTTAATAAACTTACAAATAAATAATTATTTACTATAAAAAAATATGATAACTTTTACTATAGACATAAACTGAACTCAGAAGTAACATCTTTTATAGAACTTGATTAAAAAGCCTCAGTCGGAATAAAATTAGATAAAAGAAAACTCAGGAACCCCAGTTCCAAGACATTCGAATTAAATGAAACAAAGCGACTAATAATTCAAAGAGACTCGTTTTAGATGATTAAATTTCAAAGCTCAAAACCATAATTATTTTAACGAAAGCTTTAATTGTAAAATGTAGATAGCAGATGTAGTTAAAGGCTGACAAAGTGTCTTCATCTTGAAATACGTGTTTACAGTCAGCGAGTGACATATTTAGTATCTCGTGAATAAAATGTAATTATATTATTAGATTTGAGGCCAGTCGTGGCGCAGCGGCACAAAGTATGACTGTAAAACCGAATGGTTGTGGGTTCGATCACCACTCGAGGAGGTGAAATATTTACTTAAATTTATGTTTCCATTTCTTTGCTCTGGTGTCGAGGCAAAGTGCGGCGTTGAGTTCTGCCACTCAACACGCAATGCCTTCAGAATTCGGCAGAGTGGGGAACGGAGTGTCTTAACACTAGGTTCCCTTTGCCTACTTTGCTGTGTGCGGGATACAGCGTGAAGCTGATGATGATATACATATTATTAGATAGCAAAGCAAATGTAATTTAATGGTTTCAACAGTTAATAATAATAAAAATAGTGAAAATAACATTTGAACTTGTAATTAGCGTCTGTCTGTACAACGTATTACGTGACTGTTGTGGGTTCGACTCTCATTTGGGGGAATAAATAAAATTCACATTCTCGTTCCAGTAACAAGATTAATAGCGCCGTTGTTTTCCATTTGATACGCAATGTCTGAAGAATCGGAAATTGTTGTATTTCTAATATATAATTTTTTTAGTAAGATTTGAACGAAGTAATTTATATATTTGTGGGGAACGGAGTGTCTAACACTAGGTTCCCTCTGCCTACCCTGCTGTGTGCGGGATACGGCGTGAAGCTATGTATTTTAATTTATATATTTTAGAACTCAACTCAACTTTTTAGATCAACGTTGTTTCGACTACAATGTTATAAATATTAATAGTGCATTTCATAATAGGGTCAATTAAACAAAAATAACAGTTTAACAAATCATTAAATAGTATAGATATTGAAAATAGAAAATGTTATCACAATATTAACACTGCATTTGTCAGAACCAACAAGTTTTGCTGGAAGAAATCTGGTCCACGTAGGCGGTGTATGTGGGCTAACTTGAAAGTTAGAAAGGTTTAGAATTACAAATATATACTTAAGAAATTTCTTGAAATCCAATTGAATTTAAGAGTCACTTAAAGTACAGGTAATTTTAAATTATTAATAGTGCGTAATAATCTTAATTACATTTTAAATATAATCAATTAATTTAGAGGACCGTCGCGGCGTAGCGGCACAAAGTGTGATTGTAAAATCGAATGGTTGTGGATTCGATCCCCACTCGAGGAATTATTTTTATATCTTCGCTCGAGTGAGTTCTGCTACTCAACACGAAATGCCTCCAGAGCTCGGCGTCTCCGTCTGCCTACCCTGATGTGTGCGGGATACAGCGTGAAGCTGATTTCATTTTTTAAATTGATTTTATTTAATTTTATTCGTACATAATACGTTAGTATCTTATCTTATATGCTTAAATTTTATATCTATTAAAAACACCAAAATCGGTGCTATATTCGTTAACTATTTATTCACATATATTGATATTCTAAAGGCTTTTTCAATGCCTGTCTTTGGGGCACAAAGTGAGACTGTAAATGGGACGGGTTTTGGGCTCGATTTCCACTTGAGGTCTTAATGAAATACCTATTTATTTTTATAATTTCTCCGCTATGATATCGAGATAAAGCGAAGTGAATTCCGCCACTCAACACGCAATATTTCCCGAATTTATCGGAAAATGGGGAACGGAGTGTCATAAAACTAGGTACCCTCTGTCTAACCTGTTGTTTGCAGGATACAGCGTGAAGATAAAAATATATAAGTATACTATTATTTAAATTTATATATACTATTATTTAAAATTACTTCATAATAATAATAATAAATTTTAATAATATTTAAATATGGTAATTATTTTATATCTCCGGCACAATGACGATTTTTCTACAAAGATAAACGTAACTATTCGTTACGATGCATGCACGTAATCTTAAGAGTTTGTTGAACTGTGCTCAGATATTATTCGACGTTCTATACATACGAGTACTCGTATATTAATATAATAAGTCTAGTATTATAACACTGTGTTTGTATAATTTAAGTTTAATATATATATGAGGCCAGTCGTGGCGCAGCGGCACGAGGTGTAACTGTAAAACCGACTGGTTGTGGGTTCGATCCCCACTCGAGGAGATGAAATATTTACTTAAATTTATATTTCCATTTTCTTCGCTCAGGTGTCGAGGTTAAGTGCGGCGTTGAGTTCTGCCACTTAACACGCAATGCTTCCAGAATTCGGCAGAAAGTGGGGAATGGAGTGTTTTAACAATAGGTTCCCTCTGCCTACCCTGCTGTTGCGGGATACAGCGTGAAGCTTATTTATTTATTTTATAATACATAAACTATATTATCTCAGTGGTTATTGGAGATGTATCTCGTTATGCGAGTGTTTGGTACAAACTTCCAAATGCGAATTTTTATTTCAGCTTCACGTTATATCCCGCATATAGCAGGGTAAGTAAACGGAACATAGTGTTAAGACATTTCGTTGCTCATTTTCGAGGCATTGCGTGTTTAGTGACAAAACTCCACGCAGCCATTTTGCCTTGGTATCAAAGCGACGAAATGAAATTATTAATGAATAATAGTTCATTCCCCTGAATGGTAATCGAATCCATAACCGTTGCCTTACAGTCACATGCTCGTGCTCCTATGCCACAACGACGGTCTCATATGTTACTTTTTTAGTGAATTTAGTAATTACAAGACAAAATCTGAATTTTTAACATCGCAATTTTGCTAATACGTTTTTACTTAGCTTAACTTATTTTACTTGGCTTAACTTATCGCATGAGTTGATAGGATACACTCAAAATGAAATAAACACAGTAACCACAAATATAATAAACATTAAACTAAAATTAAACATTTCCATAATGGAATTTGGTTATTTTCCAAATATAGTGAAAGTTTTATGATAGAACAATCCAATACTCCAGTATATTAATGGGTGTGGATTCTAACCGCTGACGTGTTCATAGTTTATATTGGCCTTAATTTCAAATGGACCGCTGGACCACATTCTGTCCTGAATTAATCACTTTATTACCAGAGCTGGTAAAGCTGATATTTGACTGCGAGCGATACTAAAGTTAAAAGATAAAAATGAAAATGTATGATAACGTATACCTATATACCTATTAAGACAAATGAATAAGAACTAAGTACATTAATACTTTATATTAAAATAATTAAGTCTTGCCGTGGCGCAGGCCAGTACAGTCCAGTTTGAGACCAGTCGTGGTGCAAAGATACAGGTGTGTCTTTAAATGCGATAGGTTGGTGGTTTGAATCTCACTTGTAAAATGAAATATTTAACATTTTCATTTCCTTAGTCTGGAAAAGAGGCAAAGCGCGCAACGCTTCCAAAATTCGGGGGCAAATGTGGAACGGAATGTCTTAAAACTAGTTTCCCAGGTTCCTTCTGCCTAACCTGCTATGTGCAGGATACAGCGTATAGCTAAAAAATAAATAGCAATGTAGAGATTTACATTTACATTACAGGAAACACTTATTAACATGAGTAGTGACATTAAGTAATTAAGTTATTTGATAACCTATTATAAAATAGTTTATAAAAAATAATTACACCAAAAGTTCGAATATAAAAAAAATTGAAAGACATACTCGAACCGGTTTGCAAAATTATTTAAAAGTTATTAAACCACACCTGAAGTTCTGTAAAAAAATCTATTAATATTTATTGCTAATCAATTCGCCTTGGTAACTTTTATGCAAGTTTCAGAGGAGAATCTATTTGTCATTCCATAGATTCACTGTGCGGTGAGGAGTTCAGAGCAGTTTCTGGAACTTACGACCCAAATTAAATTTTAAAAGGGGCTCCTTTGAAATAGAGGTAAATGTTTGCTTCCAGCCCGAGCTCCTGTCTCTGTCTAACCAAATTCGAAATTAATGAAAGTATAATACATTAAGATACAAGAAAAAAAATATATATTCACATAGCCTACAATATCTTCGTAGTGAACAGATTACTTTAAGTTCGGAGGTGGTATTGGCCACGAATCTATTGTGGTAAGTGGAGCGAGTGTTGACTCGTAATTGTTTCGAGTAAACTGGATTGTAAAAATAATTGATGAACCATTTGATCTACTCAACTACTCTACGATAAACGTAAAATTTATCTTGTAAAAAGATAGATAAGAGATAAAGATCATCAGCTTCACGCTGTATTCCGCACACAGCAGGATGGGCAGAGGGAAACTAGTGTTAAGACACTCCGTTTCCCATTTTCTGCCGGATTCTGGAGGCATTGCGTGTTGAGTGGCAGAACTCAACACCGCGCTTGTCCTCGACACCAGAGCGAAGAAATGGAAATAAAAAGTTTAAGTAAATATTCCATCTCCTCGAGTGGAGATCGAACCCACAACCAGTCGGTTTAACAGTCACACTTCGTGCCGCTGCGCCACGACTGGCCTAAGTCTTATATAGTATAAATACTTTTTTGTACCCAGGTTTTGACAGGAAGTGACAAATGTAACTGTTTATTTCCCCCGATCAGTGACGTCATATCGGATGGGCTCGGACGTGTTTGGTAGATATAATTTTCATTTAAATATAATTTCTATGCCATGGATGCAACCTTATTGCAATTCTTATAGAGTCAAGTACTTTTTGAGGTTTGGCACTCCTAAAAATGGAGGATAAGAATGGGCATAGGCAAAGCGTGGGCGGTATATGTGAAGATTGTGGGTTCCATCCCATTGAGTGGAATAAGATATTTTAATTTTTCTCCTCCAGGTGAGAGTACTGCCATTAGCGGCGTAAAGTTTCGCCAGTCAACGTGCTATGTTTCGACTTCGGGCGAAAAGCGGAGAACTTTCTGTCTCCCTAGATGATTGCCCTTCGTTATTATAAAAACAAAAATAAAATAAAAAACTACTATTGAATTATGGATTAGCTCATTTATATGGATCATTACATTTTGTGATGCTTAACAAACATAATTGTGCTCTACATTTTTTTTAAAATATGCATTATTTAGAACCAATTTTATTTTTTAATGAATTGCATATGCATTTTTCATTTACAAAGCATTTATTATTGACTAGTAAAAAAAGCCTTAAAGCCCGGTTTAGCCTTTTTCTCATGTAGATACAAGAGCTAAATTGGACATGCAGCTTGCTTGTCCGAACTAAAAATAAACAAAGCGTCGGATAGTTACTATTTAGATATTTTTAGATATTTGTAATGTTTATTTGAAGCTACAATTTTTTTTATTATTATCTATTTTATAATAATATGCGAAAGTATTTATACATATTATATATTTTTAAAAGCTAGCTAATAAAATATTTTATTATTACAATTTTTTTCAGCTTCACGCTGTCTAG
Organism: Heliconius erato x Heliconius himera; assembly: GCA_013421005.1. Classification (NCBI taxonomy): domain Eukaryota; kingdom Metazoa; phylum Arthropoda; class Insecta; order Lepidoptera; family Nymphalidae; genus Heliconius; species Heliconius erato x Heliconius himera. The sequence goes on along the minus strand of JAATLQ010037608.1, from coordinate 40,412 downwards.
GCAGAGAGAGTAGGAGGGTAGGCAGAGGGCGTAATGTTAAGACATTTCGCCCCCCATTCGCTGAATTCTGGAGACATTGTGTGTTCAGTGGCAAAACTCAATGCGGTGCTTTGCCTCGACACTAGAGCGAAGAAATGAAAATATTAAATATTACATTTCCTCGCGTGGGAATAGAAGCCCGAACCTGTCGCGTCTACACTCACACGCTTGTGCCACTGCACCATTACTGGCCTCTACTACTAAAATAATAATAATAATATAATGCGATATTAATTGAGGAAATTATTATACAAATTAAATGCATATTGTATATAATATAACGCAACAATGTCTACTGGCGCCAAAGGTTATATATATATATGAAATAATATAGAAAATTATAAATAAAACTATTATGAATTATTAATTAAAAAATTAACATTAAACACGCGTACAGCCGTGCGTGACGTGAATAAGTTGACAAGTAGAGATACTTAGACAGTACTGTTACTGTTTTTATTAAATATCTATTAGCTTACCTAATATAAAAAAAAGATAATTATTTATAGAAACGAGTGCAGGGAAAAACAACATTTCTTATAATAATTTATATTTATAGCTATTGTGGCGTTTTAACTTTAGCTTGCACTAGTTGATTTGGTTTAGTGCTCGAGACTTGGATTCGTTTAGTTAGAATGTGGCACTCTTGAATGGGTCATTTTTTAAAGTAATGTAAATGGTTATCTAAGGGATGAAGTTGGAAAAACAATATGAAAGGTCAATTAGATATTGAATGTTTTTGCTTCTCCCCAGGTTCTATCATATAACTGCGTTTTATACTTTTTTGAAAACATAAAAAATGTGAACGCAGCTAGATTTGAACCCGCGCTTCTTGGAAACCGTCCAAGCATTCTGACCAATGAGCCACACGATCATATCTATTTACAGCGAAATTCTTGTACGGTTAGTACAACTTATATATACTGTTAGCAACAACAACACTATCAATATATTTAAATTTATTTAAAAATAACGCAAGAAATGCATATTTATACACAACGCATAATGTTCGATTAAATAATCATTATGTATTCGACAAAAAAAATAGGTACATCGACTGGCCGAGGCCGAGTGGCACAAGTGTCTGACTGAAACGCGACGGTTGTGGTTTCGATTCCCATTCGAGGAAATGAATAAATCGGAAATTCATTTAACAATGGCGGCAAAATCGTTAGTAAAAATTAGAGCATTACATTAATTTAGCTACGTGTTATTATTGTTTTCTGTAGGACACAGTGGGACATAGTGGGAACCTAGTTGTAAGACAATCCGTCCCCTACTTTTTGCCGAATTTTCGACGCATTGCGTGTGAAGTAGTAACTCAACGCCGCGTTTTTATCTTAGGACCAGAATGAGGCAATATTTTTTTTTATTAAATAACAATTCATTCTCCCGAGTACGAATCGAACCCACAACCGTCGCGTTACAGTCAGCCTTTAATAATAAAATGATTACGGTTGATTTTTAGATTCATTTCAAATATAATACGATTTGCATACATTGAAATTTGCATATTAATAATAATAACATTTGTCACGTTTCGACCTCATATTATTATGCAGTATAGCAACAGACCGATCTCTGAATCATCGAGTATAGAAATGCTAAATTTACTTTAGTTAACGGAACGGACTTACGCGCTGGTAGTTTTTTTTGTATTTTTTTTTATGATAAAAATACGTTGCATTCAATAGTACCATTTTTTTGTGTCACGCTGTGTCCCGCGCACAGCAGGGTAGGCAGAGGGAGGGTCTATTTTCTGCCGAATTCTGGAGGCATTGCGTGTTGAGAGTGGCGGAACTCAACGCCGCACTTTAGCCTCGACATCACAGCGAAGAAAACGGTACTTTATTTCCTCGAGTGCAAATCGAACCCACAACCTGTCGCGTTTATAGTCACAAATATTATCCTTTCAGAAAAATCAGTGAAAGAGTTATAGAAAGAGTCAGAAATATTATCCTTTAGTTATAATATAAAAATAACTTTTAAGCCAGCGAAGCCGCATTTGAGTTTCAAGTAGAATAATGATTTATTTGTGCTGAAGATTTAACGGGCATAGATTCGTAATACTTACTGTTAATATATTTGAATATTTTTTTTTTTAAATATTCATAGTACATAAAAATAAACAAATAAAATAAATCAGTTTCACGCAGTATCCGGCACACAGCAGGGTAGGCAGAGGGAACCTAGCGTTATGACGCTCCTTTCCCCAGTACGTAACTTATCTATATATTTTAATAGAATTGCATGTAAAATATTATTTAAATGCTATGTAATACTTTAAAAATTAACAAAACTTTTTAAAAATGGCTAGCATAGCTATTATTCCTTTAGTGACGTGACGAAATGTCGGTAAAGGTGCGAAATCAGATAAATGATGTAATTATAAATAATGATGGCAACACACATCACTGCCTACTGCCTCGATAATTGTAGTGAATCAATACAGATAAAAAATAAGTCACTAAAGACTTACTCACCTACATTTCTCAATTAAAAATTAAATATTAGATATAAAAAAGAGAGAAATACATAATAATCATTTTTATCACACAAGTGAAAATGCTGAATGTTATATTAATAACCTGGTTAAATATTTTATAACAAAAGCCTGACTTGTAATGAAATTTGACGAATTGAAATCTAAAAATATACATTAGAGACGAAGATTTTTGTATTATTTTTTATTATGATATACAGTATAAAAATTGCTGATCAATCATTAAGACTGGCTGCAATGGCTTACTGACGTGGCGTCAAATCCAATATATCGAACTCTTCACGCTCACCACCTCATGTAAACAGCTTTAGTATCAAAAATAGAATCACCTACTTTTATTCCTTTTTATAATAAGATTTTAAAATTTTTCGATATAAGAATTTTGCAAATCGTAAACTTATGTAAATGTGACTATTAATAAAAAATAAATCTATACAGATAATAAAACTGTAACTCATAGCTGCCTGTACATGGCAAATGTATGAGAAAATCTCTGATTTGGAGCATTTGTTATTGTAACAGAACTCAAAACAGTTCTCTAAAATTATTGTCTTTCCACGCTAATCTCAGAAACGGCCTAATCGATTTTAATGCAGTTTTCAATGTTGTATTCTGACAGAATTCCCTTAACGTTTAATGTTTGTTTTATTTCAATCGGATTTTTTTAAAAAGTTGACTGTATAAAGTATAATTACATACGTAAATATTACTACAAAATAAGTGTTTTATTAAATCGGCTGGAGCTTTAGCTATCAATGTTGGTATGGAATATGGATATTGTCCTTAAAATTATAATGTTATAAGATCAAGAAAGTAAGTTTAAAAAAAATCAGCTTCACTCGGTATCCCGCACACAGCAGGGTAGGCAGAGGGAACCAAGTGTTAAGACACTGCGTTCCCCACTTTCTGCCGAATTCTGGAGGTGTTGCGTGTTGTGGCAAGTGGCAGAACTCAACGCCACGCATTGCCTCGGCACCAGAGCGAAGAAATGGAAATATAAATTTAAGTAAATATTTCATCTCTTCGAGTGGGGATCGAACCCACAACCAGTCGATTTACAGTCATACTTTGTGCCCCTGCGCCACGACTGGCTTCTTTAAAACTTAACTTACTTAATTCGACTTTTGTAACTATTTCGCATCATCGGTTACAAGGCCTGAATTATATAATTACGTCAATTTTAGCGTACAACAGTTTATTAGACTTTGATTTGGCAAGAACCCGCAAAAAACTTTACAGTTGCCTTTCCCAACACCCTTTAGAACTATAGACATTTTTAACTCATATAAATTAAATAACAAACAAAAATTACAATGCCTATGTGGTACCATATATTTTACTTTAGTGTATCTATTCAGCCCCTTAAAACTTAGTAAAAAAAAAATCAGCTTCACGCTGTATCTCGCACACTGCAGGGTTCACAGAGGGAACGTAGTATTAAGACACTCCGTTCCCCACATTCTGCCGAATTCTGGCGACATTGCGTGTTAAAACTTAGTAGAAGCATATATTTAATGGAACAGTGAAAGGAAGGTCGTTTCAAAAATCTCTTATATATATAGTACGAGCCCTCAGCCTAAGTGCTCGAGAGATGGAGAAAAACTAGAATACTATGCGTTACGATCTCGACATGACTCTCGTTTCTCGCCAAGTCGTCATTATTTTGAAGCACGCACATTGGAGATCTTTTTATACGTGTTTCCGGTTTTACTCCTTTGCCGGTTTTCAATTGTGAAATAGCTTTAAGGGAGCTAATATTTGTATATATAGAGTTGATTCTAAAATAAACAGTTAAATTGATTAATTATCGAATATAAAATATGAGATTTAATAATTATCAAATTAGTTATCAATTTAAACTATATTAGTAATCAATATTAGGATGATTCAAACAAAAAAATTACTTATGGGGGCATAGCGTATTATGTGGCGGAACTCAACCGCGTTGCCTTGACCCCAGAGCGAAAAAATGAATCAAATAAAATCAATCAAGAGGTGATGAGATGAGTCTGAACACTAAGTTAATTCTGGAGGCATTGCGAGTTGGCGAAACTCAACGCCGCACTTAGTCTCGACACCAGAGTGAAGAAATGAAAATATAAATTTAAATAAATATTTCATTTCCTTGAATGTGGAGCGAACCTGCAACCACTCGAATTTACAGTCAGTCTTGTGCCCCTGTGCTACAACTGGCCTCAATAATAGCATTACTCATCAGTCTAACAAAGCCTAAAAAAGTTACTTCAACACTATCTATTAACTTAAACCAGAAATTTCTTTTTAACAAGTCCTTCATATAAATGAAAGTAAGTAGGTTAATAATTTAGCTAATTCAATCTCAAGTACGACAAGATGCAGATGAATGGGATCAGTTATGAAAGTTTAAATTAAAATGCGGCTGTAATTGAAACCATTTTTGTTGAACGGTCCCACAGTTCTTATGTGGCCTAGTTACTCCATGATGCTAGAGTGACTTAAATATCTTTATTTTTAAACATCTAAAGTAATAATTATTACTACTATGCTACTTTGTTTATATGATAAGTTTAGAGTTTTATACCAAATTTAAGGTTGACATCTTCTGTACGATGATTAATTACTTGATGTTTGCTTATTTTTACTTATTACAAAATATTTGTTGGTGTTATGTATGTAATGTTGCCATTTAAATAAGGTAAATAATGTCAGCTACTTGAAATATACTTGAAGGATTTGTAATTATTAGTCACTGTTTTAAGTATTATTGTAAAGACATTGAAATGAGTTTGTAAACTTTTTACACATTACCAATCAAAATCATTAAAAATATATACTTCTTTTAGGTTTATGTTTTACACCAATTACACAGCTACAGTCCATGCATAATTCTTTAGCATCATGCACAGTTATCAACTTCTTCAAAAATGCTCGCTGGAGAGAATTATGCTATTTACATCACTGTTCTACATTTTATTGACATTGTAAGTAAATGTTTAAATAATGGTTATCTAAGATCACCCCCACATTTTACCATTGGCTTTTAAAAGTATAGTGAAAAAGATTTTAGTAGAAGTATACTATACTCCTCCTGTCAGCCCATGGAATCATAGTGCAGGTCACAGGCCCATCACATTACAGGGTGAGGAGCTTAGACCAATTCCACTTCCATTTAAGTGTGTAGTAAATTAAATATAATGTTATACTATATATATGATACAAAGTAATATATTTGGTGCTTAAGAATGACTTCATACATTTTTTTTAATGTTTTTAAACTAATTAGCTTTCATATTTATGGTTTTAAATTATTTTGTTAAAGTAAATTATAACTTAGGATATTCATTTATATCATATGTGTACACATTACTTAATTTTTATTTAAATATATTAATGTACAAATACTTTACATGTATATTTAATAAGTCAAAAATAATTTTAATAAAAAAACATGAATTATATTAATGATCTAATACAGTAAAATAAATATTCCTTTTTATTGTTTTTTTTCACAGTATCTGTTAATAATAATGATTTATCACGTGAGAAATCGAACTTTGTTATTAAGAAAACTGTCTATTACAGAATATATCAAAGATGAAAGAAGTAAACTCTTTCGTTTACTGTAAGGTAATATTAGAACGTTCAACTCCTGGCAATTGGGGCATAGTATTCCATTCATGTTTGGCCTTACGTTGAACTTAATCCTATATTAAAAATGTTTTAAAACAAAACTTTACATACCTCTTCGTTAGTTTCTTACACGAACTAAAAGTAAAAATAAAAGACAAATGGATACTTTGTTTAAACAAAACACAACACAAAAAGTATCGCACAGACAGACACACACCACATTAGACAGCCACTGTAGCCCGGCCGATTTGCAAGTTTAGTTCCCGGAACGCAATGCATCCATCCAGCCAATCGGCTTTGGCAATCCGGGGATTGGTTTGTCCATTCAGGTCGTTCGCTCATCGGCACAGATTATCAAATATACACGGGAGACGCCCATGTTGAATAATTTATTGATAATGGCAACATTGTCATGAAATTGTAATGTGGTAGCGACATCTTTTGTATTATTAAAGTGGTATGCGTTTTGAAGTATTTGTCAACAGATGGCGGTGTTATAGTTAATTTTAGTGACCTCTAGCGGTGAATAGCTTTAGAATTTATTTCTTGTTTTAGTACGACAGATAGCGTTTATAAAGTAGTAGTTTTTATAAAACTGCTAATCAATAACAGATGTCCTTAGCTGTTCTTAAAAGTGTCAATTTTTTCATAATACTAGCGGCCCCGCACGGCTTTACCCGCTTCTTTTTTATTTATTATTATTTATGTTAATTTAGGGAAAACTAGTAATTATTTTAGTATCTTTGATGGTTATGCACTTAATAAATCGTAATTTAAACTTTTTTATACCCTTAAATGTTTAGTACCTATCTAGATATGTCTTATTAAGTACGCGCGCACGACAAACGTAGTTTTTTTTTTAACTAAATTTATATATAGTGTAAATGCCGATCTCGCAATTGTTATTCTGTTTTCTTCACAATCTCTTTTATTTTTCAATGAAAGCCTAATAAAAATCGGCTTAGATGTTCCGGAGATTAGCCCGGCCAAACAGAAAGACAGGCATATGAACAAAAAATTTTAAATTATTTGTTTATATTTTAGTATCATGTAAATAAATATATGCACTTAAAAATATAGTTAAGTTAAAATCCCAGATAAACACTTTAATTTTATTAATACGTAGGCTAATTATTAATTTAATGAACATATTAATTCATTAAACATTTATGATTAGAAATATGTTTATTATTGAAGAAAAATAATAGTAGTTCTCTTAATTGTTTAATCGTTTTAATATTAAATCAGAAGTTGGATTTAAAAAAGCTACATTAGTTTAGTCATCTTTACGAGAGTTACGGTCCTCAAATTAGTTCCAAAAAAGATCAGCATTTTGACTGTTGTATTGTCATTGCAATACCTTTTTTTTAACTTGAAATATTATTTTATTTTCAAAATCTTCAAGTAAACTTGAACCTCACATATTTTGATGTGATTTTTAATAAAAGTAAGAATAATTCTATTATTTTAATATTGTGCAATGCAATCATAAGTATTTTAAAGAAGATTTCAAACACCCAAAATCTATTAGAAAATAATTGAGATATTTAAAAAAAACGTTTAATGTACCTACTATATGAACTAAAAACTATCAATAAAACTGCATACTTACATAATATAATAAAACACATATAAAAAACCAATATATTAATTTGAGAGGCCGTCGTGGCGCAGGATCATAAGCGTGTGACTGTAATATGTAGTTGTGGGTTCAATCCTCACTGGGGGAAAGAGTTATTACTTATTAATATTTCCATTTCTTCTGGTATCAAGGCTAAAGCGCAATGTTGAATTCCGCCACTCAACAAGCAATCCCTCGAAAATTCGACGGAAGGTAGTAAACAGAGTATCTTAACACAAGGTTCCTTCTACCTACCCTGCTAAAAGCGGGATACAGCGTGAACCTAAACAAAAAACAAAAAACAAATCGAAATGCTTAATAAACAAAAATATAGGTAATATTTTATATGGCGCGGCGTGTTAGCGGTCACTAAATAGATTTTCCAAAGCACATGTCGCCATTCCCACTGGCTTAACGAGTTGTCACACATTTGACAGGAGACGAGGATATCTATCTGCAGCTCTCATCAGCGACGGGGACTCGTTATTTTTATTATCTAATATCAGATTTACATCTCGACGGTCCCCTGTGCACGTCAAATGTTGTTTGTTATAAATATATTTTGTATAATGATGTCCAGAATAAATGAATAAATAATAAATTTGAATTCTTGTTTTCGTTTTCTCGCTCTGGTAGCAAGGCGGGGTTGAGTTCCGCCATTCTACATGCAATGCTTCCAGAATTCGGTAGAAAGTGGGAAATAGAAGTATCTTAATGGGAACCGATGACCCTGGCACTTAGTTTCCAGGTTCCCTTTTACTACCCTGCTATAAAAAAAAATTAAAAGATTGGAAGCTAAATAAAATTTGTTTTAATCACAACATTGTAACTTATACATAAAGTTAAAATACTTATTGAAAAAAAGCTGTTTGTTTAAATAAAATTTTTATTTGACATTTTTTCTCAAATATACCGAAACTAATAGAACAAAATAAGCATTAGTAGATAGTTAATTTAATTTATTAATATCGATTCATGTATATTTCATATAGTAAGGAGTTGTAATTTTTTTAGCTTCACTCTTTATTACTCATATAACAGGCTAGATGGAGTGTTAAGAGTGTTAAGACACTCCAATGAAGAGTGGCGTAACTCAGCCCTGCGCTTTGCCTCGTTGCCAGAGTGAGGAAATAAGAATTAAATATTTCATTTGCCGGAGTGGATATCAAACCCACAGCCAGTCGCAATTACAATTGTACGGCCTGATTATGAAAAGCGTATTAAATATAGAAGATATAGAATAAGTACATTTTTCCATATGTAAAGAAAGGTTTAAAATTACATTTATTTTATATTTCGAGAAATATTTAGTTATATCACATCAATACAATTTGTTACTGTCTATTTTAATCTCATTAATTGCTTAATTCGCAGGAAAATTTAATCACCATCCAAATTCTCCACCAAAAAAAAAGACGTAAAACGAAAAAAATATAGCAAATGAACTCGGAACCTCTTCCTTCTTGAATTCGGTTAATAAACTGTATACATAAAACATTTAAAGAACAAACGATATTTCTGGCCCAACGGAATTGGCACTCGCGAATACCTATTTTACATTGTCACAAAGGCCCGGTGTCACGTGGCCGCTTGAGTTTCCCGTTAGCAAGAAAAGAATATCCACGTTTCTCTTTAAAAAAATATTGCACAAGTTACTCTTTTGTTTTATTATTTCAAAATTCTTATTAAAAGACCAAACGAAAAGAAGTCGTGGCGCAGGGGCACATGTGTGTACAGTGACTGTAACGCGACGATTGTGGATTCGATCTCAACTCGAGAGTATGAATTATTATTTATTAATATTAAGGAAGTGTGACTGTAAAACCGACTGGTTGTGGGTTCAATCTCCACTAGAGTAGATGAAATATTTACTTAAATGTATATTTTCCTTTCTTCGCTCTTATGTCGAGGCTAAACGCGGCGTTGAGTTCTGCCACTCAACACGCAATGCCTTTATAATTCGGCAGAAAGTGTCTGCCGAATTATGGAGTTGGACATTAAAGTGGGGAACGAAGTGTCTTAACACTAGGTGTAGGTAGGGTAGGCAGAGGGACTGTCTACCCTGCTGTGTGCGGGATACAGCGTGAAGCTGATTTTTTTTTATATTTTCCTGCCGTATGCGAGATACGGCGTAAAGCTGATTTATATATTTTTTTAAAAATCCATAAACTAAACAAAAGGGCAGTAGCGACTTTGAGTGGATTCAGTGTTAGAGCGTAAACAAAACTCAATCGCTCGAACGCCGCCATGAATCTAACTAAACGTTTCAACAGGCGTGTCGGTATATTTGCATCATGTCGTCGCTAGCTCATCGGAGCAGAAAATTTACAATTAATATACAAAAATTAATTAATTCACAAAAAAAAACAGCTTGACGCTGTATCCCGCATACAGTACGGTAGGTAGAGGGATCCTTGTGTTAAGTCCGTTCCCCACTTTCTGCCGAATTCTGGAGGTATTGCGTGTTGAGTAGCAGAACTCAACGCCACGCTTAACCTCGACACCAGAGCGAAGAAATGGAAATATAAATTTAAGTAAAAATTTCACCTCCTCGAGTGGGGATCGAACCCACAACATGTCGGATTTACAGTCACACCTCGTGCCGCTGCGCCACGAGTGCCCTATGGATAACAAAAAATAATAAATTTACAAAAAAATCAGCTTCACGCTGTATTCCGCACACAGTACGGTAGGCTGAGGGAACCTAGTGTTAAGACACTCCGTTCCCCACTTTCCGCCGAATTCTGGAAGCATTGCGTGTTGAATGGCAGAACTTGATGCCGCGATTTGCCTCGACACTACAGCGAAGAAATGGAAAAATAAACTTAAACAAACATTTAATTCCCTCGAATGGAGATCGAATCCACAACCAATCGGTTTTACAGTCACACTTTACCCCTACGCCACGACTGGCGCCGCCCTTTGCATCACGTCGTCGCTGGCTCATCCGACCAGAAAACTTACAATTAATATTAAAACATGCGCAATAAAACAAAGCCAAGCATTCGGAAAGTATTCGCGTCACTCGAACAGTGTTTTTGACGTGGCTATTATATTGCTATACGAGAGAAACGACGTAGATACGGGGGTGGAAACTGGGGATTTTACACCCTATTCTGTATGGACGGGGGGTGGTTCCGCTTCGTCCCATAGGGTGCAAGACGCTGGTTGTATTCGAATATATCGCGAACTGTGAACAGAGCGATGCAAATGATGAGAGTATTCGGTTTTGTTATACAGAATTTTGTATGGGGTTGTTAATATAAATATATTTAGTGTTAAATCGTCGACAGTTATGTTGAATATTAATGAAGTCGATTTAATTCATACATCTCGTTGCGTCTTCTGTGTATTGAAGAGGAGATTGAAACAACAAATCTATATACTAAATTTTGACAACGTTTACATACTTTTATTGCTAAGAAGAAGGAATAATAAAAACTTTTAATTATTTAACCATTCAAAATGTTCAAATTGTGATTTAAAACACTGAAAAATATATTTTATTAATACACTCTGTTTCCCCTAAAATTAGGCTGAAAGTAGAATAATTTTAGAGGTTTTGCAAGTTGAGTGGCGGAACCCAACGCCACGCTTTACCTTGTTACAAGAATGAAGAAATGAGCCCACAACCGTCGCAGTTACAGTCACACGCCAATACCACTACGCCACTACAGCCCTAATTATAGTACCTACAGTTAATTTAAAAAAAATGTATATAACGTTACCTACTATTGTGAAACTTCCGAATGCGTTTATCTAAAAGTATTTGAATGTAATGGCCGGGTAAGTCGTGTCAGGTCACCTTCCATTCCATCTCCATCTCGTAAGTAATCAGGGCGAGTGCATACGTACATACATCGGACCCGCACCGCTCGTACCCGTATGTAAATGTACTGGGAGTATTCTAATGAAATTGTGAGCCAAAACGAGATTGTTTCCACTGGCTTTCAACGTATGGACGATGGGGATTTTACTGATTTTAAATGGACACCGATATATAAAATATATGTATCTGGGTGTCCGTTCCGTTTTTACATCCAGGCAAATGCTTTATTTATTTATTTATTTATTTAAAATAGTTTTTGTGTGCATTAAATATTATATAAAATCTAAATTGCTTCAGCTTCACGCTAGACAGAAGGAACCTAGTGTTAAGACACTCCGTTCCTCACATTCCGTCGAATTCCGGTGACATTGCGAGCTGAGTGGCGGAACTCAACGCCGCACTTTGCCTCGACACCAGAGCGAAGAAATGGAAATATAAATGTAAATAAATATTTAATTTTCTCGAGTGATCGAATCCACAACCAGTCGCGATTGCAGTAATACTATGTGCCCCTGCGCGACGACTGGCCTAAATATTATTTATAATAATAATAATAAAATCGGTCCGTTAGTTTCACTCAATATACCAGTAGCCAATCCATCCAAATTCCATTCCATAGTCCTAGTTTAGATTTCCACATTTTCCATAGTTTCTACGCATTAACCAACCGGCAACCATCTCTGGGCAATTACCTGTGCGCGTCTGGGCGGTTACCCAGAGATGCATCCCAGCTGCTGCATCACAGTAAAACATTTGTACATTTTCTAAGGGCCCTCTACGTGTTAGACCTGTGTCCCCACACAAACCTTCCAAAGGACCGAGTTCTTTTAAATCCGAGAACTATAAAAGAGAAACATAGTAATAATAATAATAATAAATCATGATCATCATAATAAATCATTTGAGGCCAGTCGTGGCGCAGCGGCACAAAGTGTGACTGTAAAACCGACTGGTTGTGGGTTCGATTCCCACTCGAGGAGATGAAATATTTATATAAATTTATATTTCCATTTCTTGGCTCTGGTGCCGAGGACAAGCGCGACGTTGAATTCTGCCACTCAACATGCAATGCCTCCAGAATTCGGCAGAAAGTGGGCAACGGAGTGTCTTAACACTAGGTTCTCCCTACCCTCCCTCCCTCTACCTACCCTGCTGTGTGCGGGATACAGCGTGAAGCTGATTTTAATAATAAATCATAGTGACATTGCTATCCCACATGATGACAATCTCGTGAAGGAAGAAAAAGAAAAAATATCTAAATATTTGGACTTAGCATAGCGACTATCATTGTGCCGATAGTGGTTCCATTTAACGATTTAATAGCGAAAATCCTCGACCAACCTCTTAAGGTTATCGCTTAGCTGTTGAACCAAGAACCGGAAGCAGAAGGCAGTTTTACTTGAGGCGGCGCGTATTGTGAGGAGGTTCCTCTCTCTGGAGATCTAGCCACCGATGGCCTAGACCCTTGTATCACTGTCGGAGTATGTTTTTGTATTTTTTTTTAAAAAGTAAAACATTCTTATCTTTAGACAATGAAGGTATTTATATATATATATATATATATATATATATATATATATATATATATATATATATATATATATATATATATATATATATATATATATATATATATATATATAT
>JAATLQ010037608.1:0-27067 GCA_013421005.1 Heliconius erato x Heliconius himera | reverse complement strand
GTCCGTATCGCCTACCCGCCTGCCCCTGCAGTGCTACCGCCCTACCGCCGCCCTACCGCCGCCCTACCGCTACCGACGTTCAGAAAATCCGATTTGAGTTGATGGATACTGCTAGGTATTGATCAACGCTGTTGCGAGTAATGCATTGCTTTTAATGTATTTAATACAGTTGAGGCCAGTCCTGGTGCAGGGGCTCAAAGTGTGACTGTAAAATCGACTGGTTGTTGGTTCGATCCCCCCTCGAGGAAATGAAATATTTATATACATTTATATTTTCATTTCTTCGCTTTGTTGTCGAGGCTAAGCGCGGCGTCGAGCTCCGCCACTCAACACGCAATGCTTCGAGAACTCGGCGGAAAGTCGGGAACAGAGTGTGTTAACAATGAGCTCCTTATACCTACCCTGCTGTGTGCTGGATACAGCGTGAATCTGATTATTTGATATAGTAAAAGCGTATTTTTTTGTGTAAGTTTTTTAAATGTTATTTGGAAACCATCATATAGTTAAAAAAAATTGAAATAATATATATTGTAATTATTATACAAGATATTATTTATGTGTATTTACAGTTATTTATAACCGTTAGTGACTCAGTAGCAAATTAAATAAAATATTTCAAAGTTTTTAAGTTGTAAAACCTCAATTGTTTAGCAAATACCCAAACTACTCAAAGAACGATAAAGACTTCCCAAATGATTCCATAAAAAAAATTGTAATAATTTTCATAAAACATATTACGCAATTAGGCATTAAACACGTTTCCTCCGTTTCATTTTTTTCCCCTTTTTTTCACGCCGTGAAATTTATTTTCATAACTGATAATAAATGTCAAGTCATTGTAGTAATAAAGTAAGTAGGGCTGGGAGTCGCTCACCCTTCTATGTCGCCTCGACGATTTGCCGGCTTGAATTATTAAGAGAATTTATTAATAAACTCTAGGCCTTTTTATATTTAAATTCATATTATCAGCTTCACGCTGTATCCCGCACACAGGAGGGTAGGCGGAGGGAACCTAGAGTTAAGATACTCCGTTCCCCACTTTCTACCGATTTCTCGAGGCATTGCTTGTTGAGTGGCAGAACTCAACGCCGTGATTTTTCCGTTCCGCCGTGATAATTCATATTAGTGAATTTAAATATAAAAAACTAGAGCTTTGGATTGGAATAAAATAAAAATAAATATAAGTAAATAATTGCTAATATGTTAACTTTATTTTAAACACAAAACTAACGATATAATTTTATGATATGATCTCTAATTTCTTCTGCTCCAATCTGTATCCTGCATATAGCAGGGTAGGCAAAGTCAAGTTAATGTTAATACAATACATTCTCCACTGCATTTTCGAGGCATTGCGTGTTGAGTGGCGGAACTTAACGCCGCGCTTTTGTGTTAGCAGGGCGAAGAAATGAAGATTTTAATAAATTATAATTCATTCTCTCGAGTGAAGATAAAACCCACAATCATCGCAATAGTCACACGCTAGTGCCCCTGCGCAATGACGGCCTGTAAATTCATCTGTAAATTTAAAATAATTATAATGACGGCCTGTAAATTCATCTGTAAATTTAAAATAATTATATTATTTTGCGCCCTTCTGATTTGTCTTACTTATACGCTTTATTTAAATATTTCCACATTGATTCGAATCCATTGCCAATGTTTTTAACACATCCATGCAGTTGTGCCTTGGTTGGTTATGTTATTGTATAATATAATATTAATGTTAAAAAATAATCAGCACGCTGTATCCCACACACAGCAGGGTAGGCAGACGGAACGTAGTGAAAGACACTCCTTTCCCCACTTTCTGCCGAATTCCGGAGGCATTGCGTGTTAAGTGGCAGAACTCAACGCGGCGCTTTGCATCGACACCAGAGCGAAGAAATGGAAATATAAATTTAAGTAAATATTTCATCTCCTCGAGTGGGGATCGAATCCACAACCAGTCGGTTTACAGTCACACTTTGTGCCGCTGCGCCACGACCGGCCTCAATATTAATGTTAAATATAAAAAAGTCTTTGTATTTTAATTTTTTACTGACGTCAAAAACAAGGCGGCTTGTTAATAGTGTTGTCAATCAAATGAAATCGCGTTGTTTGTAAATTTACAAAATAAATAATTATTTTATTAATATTCTCACAAAGCTTGGTCCGAAAAATTGAGAGAGAGCTTTAATGTTTTAATAAAATATTATTAAATTAATAGACATTATACTTTTACTTAACTTTATAAAATTGGTAAAAGCATTTTTTTTTTCAGTTTCACGCTGTATTCTGCATGTAACAGGATAGTCAGAGGGAACATAATGTTAGACACTCCGTTATCCATTTACTGCCGAATTCTGGAGGCATTGTGTGTTGAGTGGTGGAACTTAACGCCGTGCTTTGCCTCAATACCAGAGCGATAATATTATATATTTCATTTCCTCCACAGCCTGTCGCGTTTACAGTCACATGTTTGTGCCACTGCGCCACGATTGGCCTCAATAAAATTAAAAATTAAATTAATATATTGTAAATATTTGATAGTTTCTTTTTGTATGTTTCGAAATGATTTTTTCATTTCTAAGCCATGGTCAATAACAGAGCTTTCGTGACCACTACGTGTTTGTTGGGTTTAACGCGTTATAAATCAGATCGTAAAATATACAGTGTTGCTTATTACATTCTTGCCTTTGGTTTTAAATTAATAAAACCTTAAAGCAACCAACAATAAAATTGTAGTACTGTATTTTATATACTCTACACTTCTATAGAGTGTTTGTAGTTACTTTATGTTCTCTATATTTGAGAAGTATGTTATTCCATTTTTTAGAGGTGAAAGCTGTGTGTGTAAGAAACACATAGTTTGTCTGATAATAAAATGTATTTTTTTTAAAGTGTTTAATATTTCTTTTTCAGCTTCACGCTCCATCCCGTATATAGAAACCCTTCTATATACGGGAGATAGAGAGAATTACGTGTTAAGAGATTTTTGTCTTATTTCAGGACGTTGCGCCGTCGAATCTGTGACTACTACCCAATTAGTTACATTTGATTAGTAAAAAGTTTTCGTCTACGTATTTTTTTTTTCTTACGTATAATCATTTGGATACTTAATCAATAAAAACGCTATCTTCCATACTAAAATATTTTCTATTACACTTTATTTTTTATTAATATTTTTAAATCAAATATATATTTTTTTCTTTTCTTTTCATGTTCACGTTCACGTGTAGCAAGGTAGGCAGAAAGCTAAGGGAACTTAGTGTTATGACACTCCGCTCCCTATTTTCCGACGATTTCTGGAGAAGAAATAAAAATATTCAATATATAATTTTCCCGAGTAAGAATCGAACTCACAACATTTCGCGTTTACAGTCACACGCTTGTGTACCTGCACCACGACACTATATATATATATATATATATATATATATATATATATATATATATAAGTATAATAAACAGTTGTTGTTAGTAAATTCTTGTTGAGCCTCATTCACTTAAGTCCAAAATCTTCGATGTAAGACGAGGATTAGGCTCTTGAGTTTAGTGGAAATTAATACATATTTAATGAGGCCAGTCGTGGCACAGAATCGTGTGACTGTAAATACGACAGGTTGTGGGTTCGATTTTCGAGAAAATATTTAATATTTTCAGTTTATCGCTCTGGTAGCGAGGTAAAGCGCGTGAATGTGTAAAGGTAACAGGAGTCTCAATGGGAACGGAGTATCTAGAAACTAAAAATCCGGGTTCCCTGTGACTAACTTGTTAAAAAAAATAAAAAATACATATTTATTTTTGTTTATTCGAACTATTGTGTTTGATACTTTATTTTACAATAACTTGGATGGGCTGACAAGTTCAATGGTAAAATCTATAATTCTATTTATAAATGCAGTAGTATGATAAGTGTACGAATAAAAATAAATTTAGGGAAATATTGGATTTATTTTTTATGAAATAAAAGGAAGCTTATGATTATATATATATATTATATACATATAAGGTAATTATTAAGTTATATACTTTTAACGTATATACTTATTTAGCTGTAACTATTTAAGATATATTTACAAAAAAATTGTTTTTTTTTCCGAGTGACAGTATAAGACATATTTTATACTCAAACTAACCAAGTAAAACTAGCCAAGTTTAGCCCTAAAACCAAAATTAAAAAAAATAAAATCAAAGTAGGTTGATTATATAATAATAATAATAAATAATTATTAAAAAATTTGGCCAGTCGTGGCGCAGAGACACAAAGTGCGACTGGTTGTGAGTGCGATCCCCACTCGACTCTATTTCCATTTCTTCGCTCTGGTGTCGTTTCAAAGCGCTTGACTTGCGTTGAGGTCCGCCACTCAGCACGCAATGACTCCAGAATTCCGCGGAAAGTGGGGAGCTTAGTGTCTTAACACTAGGTTCTTGCCTACCCTGCTGTGTGCGGGATACAGCGTGAAGCTAATTATATATTTTTTATTAATAAAGTTCTCTAAAAACTGATATAATGAACATTGAATAGAACAGGATTCAAACTCGCATCTATCAAATAACAAATAATTTCGCTTAAAAGTTGAAATATGGTCTAACAATATTTCAATAAATAAGCTATTCACAGTCAAACAATGGAAAGCCTCTGGCATGGAACAAACTCTACATTATAAAGCTGTTTGTTATATAAGAGAATTTTTCATTATTATTATACTGACAGTATATTAAGATATAATATTATGATCAAATATTATTTTACAATGAAATGTTATAATATTTAGATTTTGTGAAAAGTCTATAAAGAAAAGATGAACACGACTATTTTATAAAGGCTTATTTATTAATACCGGTTTACTAGGAATAATGAGGTAGAAAGGTCAGAAAGAGGCCGTAGTGGATCGGTGGCTCAAGGGTGTGTCTGTAAACGCGAGGGTCGTGAGTTAGATTTCCACTCGGGGAAATGACAAATTTATAATTTTCAGTTACTTGCTCTGGTAACGAGGCAAGGCGCAGCTTTGAGTTCCGCTACTCAACATACAATGCCTCAAAATTCTGGGGAAAGTGGGAAACGGAGTTTTTTAAGACTAGTTTAGTCTACAGCACGAAACTTTAAAATTAAATAAAATTATAAATAAACGTTGAAAATTAATTACAACACTGATTAATGATTTCCTTACTGCAGGCAGTGGTAGTGGGTCATAATTATAATAAGAAATGATAGTACATATTATAAAATAAATATTACTAACCGACTAAGTAACTAACTGACTAACCATCTAACCGAGTAACCGACTAAGTAACTAAATAACTTACTAACTAACTTATTAATTAACTTACTAACTAACTTACTAACTAACTTACTAACTAGCATACTAACTAACTTACTAACTAACTTACTAACTTACTTACTAACTAACTCACTAAGTTACAAACTAACTTACTAACTATCTAACTAACTTACTAACTTACAAACTTACAAACTTACAAACTTACAAACTTACAAACTTACAAACTTACTAACTTACTAATTCACTAACTCACTAACTCACTAACTCACTAACTCACTAACTCACTAACTTACTAACTTACTAACTTACTAACTTACTAACTTACTAATTTACTAACTTACTAGCTTACTAACTAACTACTAAATAACTTACTAAATAAATAAATATATTTTTTTTCATCTAAATGGATTGTAGAAGTATAATAAAATGTTGTATTACAATTTTAACGAGTAACAAAGGGTACTTCCGGTCTCCTTTAATACATGGTTTTAAAGGCAACACGATTTATAGCACAGCCTTCGGCCTGTCCAAATCAGAGGGGCCTAACAGTTTTTTTGTGTAGGTGTAAATCTTAATTCGAGTTTATTGCTTGAAATCGCGTACATGTTAAGGGATGTGGCGGGTTAAGGGATGATTAAATAAATAAAAAAAACTGTATATAAGAAGAATATTAAGTAAAATCTCTTAAAAGTAGAAACTCCGATGTCATATCCGATGTAAGTTATGCTTTGAATTTGAAGATTTTTTTTTTAAATACTTATACATATGTACCTATACATAATATTTTGTCACAAAATTCTGTGTTTATTGTGTTCTTATCCTAAGAAAAGGAGGTTATCAATTCGACTGTATGTTTTTTTGTTTGTTACCTCAGAACTTTTGACTGGGTGAACCGATTTTGATGTTTTTTTTTATTCCCGTGTGGTTCCATTAATATAAAATTTATGTGTTGAAAATATAACTTTCTTAACACTATTACTTCTGAATCTCTAAAATATTTTAGGTTATTCACGATTACAACGATAAAGTAAGTTAATACTAACCATTAGGCACATCACGAGCCAAAGCATTATAATATAATAATTAATAATTATAAAAGTATTCGGGGAGTCAGTTACAACGTGCGCGACAAATAGAAGATTAACTCAATATCATTTTGATTTTGTTAAACAAAAATAATTAAAAAAAGATTTTATAATTTTGAAGTCGGTGCCAAGTAAAAAAAAACAGACTTAGAATATGATATATATATTGGTAGTAAGGTTGTTGTAGCATTAGCTTGATACCAACTTCAAAATTATAAAATCTTTTTTAATTATTTTTGTTTAACAAAATCAAAACACGGTTTACTTTATGTAAAATTATTTTTTGACTTTTTAATTCGTTGTTCCCCACTTTCTGCCGAATTCTGGAGGCATTGCGTGTTGAGCATCTACATTCGTATATAATGTGATATGATGATTTTATCTTCACTTATTTTATTTTTATTAATAATTTGCCATAATCTACAGTAACAAATTAAATTTAAAAAACGGTATTTAAAAAGCGAGGCCAGTCATGGCATAGCTGCACGAGCTTATGATTGTACGTGATACGTTGTGGGAGCAATTATCACTCGATAATTTCTTAAAGTGGAGTGCAGAGTGTCTTAACATTAAGTTTTCTCTACCAATCCAGTGTGCGAGATACAGCGCGAAGCTGGAAAAAACATTATAAATTTATAATATAAACAATAATTTATACACGCATTTCAAATTCAATACGGTAGTTGTTATTACTTTAATCTTATTTATTGCAATAACATTTCTGCATAGCGTGTCGAAACTATTTTAAAAGGTAGTTTTATTATGTTCCCACAAAAAATATTATTTTTACTATTTACCATATACATTACAGGGTGTTATACTAAAAAAGGTAGATAATTGTATTTTTTTTTGCTTTCACGCTGTATCCCGCACACTCCTCTGCAAAATACTCACACAGGCGCAGGGCACAAAGTGTGACCGTAAACGCGACAGGTTGTGGGTTGGATTCCCCTCTGGTGTAGAGGCAAAGCGCGGTGTTAAGTTGCGCCACTTACCACGTAATGCCTCCAGAATTAATTAGAAAGTGGGGAATGGAGTGTCTTAATATTAGCTTCCCTTTGTGTATACCGCTGTGTGCGGAATAAAAAAATTTAATACCTAATATTTATTTTTTTTAATTATAATCTTAAGTGATGTTATAGCATTAAATAAAATTGTTATTAGTTGCTTTATTACCTAACTTTACTTAGCTTCACGCTGTATCCCTAGAGAGAGAACGGAGAGAGAACGGAGCGCCTAACGCTACGGACAGCTCTTAGACATTTCACCAAATTATTTTCTAATATTTTTAAACTGTTCGT
The DNA here is from genome assembly GCA_013421005.1 of Heliconius erato x Heliconius himera. Lineage (NCBI taxonomy): Eukaryota > Metazoa > Arthropoda > Insecta > Lepidoptera > Nymphalidae > Heliconius > Heliconius erato x Heliconius himera. The sequence goes on along the minus strand of JAATLQ010037608.1, from coordinate 19,414 downwards.
ATTGATAAAAATTTTCTTAAATAAAAATTAAGTAAAAAAAAAGCTAACTTTGAAGCGATAAGTTTAAATTATATATTATTTAATATTTACAGCTCACGAGAAAGATGATATACAACATTGGTAAGTTTGGTTTACTTTTTAGAATATATTTTATTTACAAAATGAAAATTAACTCGGTACACGGACTTTTTGTAAAGATTTACTTAGAGTTCAAATATTATAATAGGAAGCCGGTAGCAAAGTTTGATGAAAAAACTTCAAAAGGTCCAAAAATTCTACGCGAGCACAAACAGAAATCGTAAGTTAACAGTATTTTAATAATAATATTTCGCATATATAAATATAATAAAATGTTTGGTACAATGATTTATAGACAAAAATCTAAAATTATATTAAAATTTGATAAATTTAACATTTTGATGTTTATAGTTCACCACGCATAACTAAAATGTACATGTTGCAAGGAGATTTAAGAAAGTAAGTTGTTTGTTTAGCTGTTTTTTTTCACTTATAATTTATTTTGTATTTTATCTTAGCGCTGTATCTCACATATAACAGATTAAGCAGAGAGAGGAGAAGAACTCAGTGTTTAAGACACTCCGTTTTTTAATTTCAAATAAATTTATGATACGGTGTACATTGTCATCCTTATCAAAGTGAGAAAATAAAAATTGCTTATTTATGAAAGTGGGTTTGAACCTACAGTCACCGTGTTCGCAGTCAAGTTCAAATATAACGGTTAAACAAAAATCTTTTCTTTCCAGCCCCGCTGAAGACGTCGAAGCATTGGCTGATGAAAAAAGCATAGACCTGAGTCCATACAGCGTAAGTTTCGTGTGTTATTAAATTGTTCTGATTAAAAATAAAAATAATAATTTTATATTCAAATATACTTATACAAACACTTTTTAATTGTGGAATGAAGATGAACTACTAGCCTCACCCGGCTCAGCTTATGTTTTATAAGCTAATAAAATTCATTTCTAATTTTTTAGATACATTTATAATTTTTTTTTCTGATTACCAACCGCCAACTTACTATAGTAAAATTGGTAAATTTTAGTTTGTGGTTAAAATTATAATTTGGAGGTGAGAAAAGTAGAGAAAAGTCATATGATTTTACCGCTTTTTCAATAAAGGTGGGCTTGTGGCACAAAAAAATGTGTCAAAACGACGTATGTTTATTTACAGATAAAACAGCAACTTGTGCGTTTGACAAAAAAGATACCAAACGCGAACGTAACTACAGAAGTAATCGGGCGAACTGTTGAATATAACGATATAGTATTACTAAAAATAACAGAAAAACCAACCAACAAGAACACATCAGTTTCGCTTCGCCTCAGGGCTGGTGAAACCAAATACGATCAGGATGTTGACGAAAAGAAAATAATATTTATAGTCCATGGTCTCAATGTTATGGGTGCACAGGACCTTCAGTGTTTATATGATGAGAAGGATTTTTTAGCTCTAGTAACAATGTATACGAAGAACTTACACTTGTTCGATATATATTTAATACCGATGGCTAACCCTGATGGATTTGCGCATAGTCGTGTGCGTATATTGGCTTATAATTAGATTTTTTTCCGTATTAGGCTAGTGGTGGCGCAAAATCAAAAGCGTGCGATTGTATACGCGACGGGTTGTGGATTCGATTTCCACTCGAGGAAATTAAATATTTAATAATTTAATTTTTTCGCTCTGGTAACGAGGCAAAGCGTGGCGTAGTGATCCTCCACTCAACACGCAATCCCTCCATAATTCGGAGGAAAGTGAGGAACGGAGTGTCTTAACATTAGGTTCCCTCTGCCTACCCCGCTATGCGAGATACAGTGCGAAGTAAATTCTTTCAATGTTAGTAGAAGTTGTTAATTTTACTAAGCAGCTAACTTATGTGTGACGTGTGAAAATATAGGATTGTTGCTTCAATTTTAGGTCGACAGGCTATGGAACAAAAATGTCGCCTTGCAAGGTGCGTGCCCGGGAGTCGCACTGGACCGCAACTTTGATGTAGCATGGAATAATAATCACAGCATAAACTCCTGTCACCAGGAGTATCCAGGACCAGTGCCCTTTTCTGAAGCCGAAACGAAGGCCATTCGTGACATTTTTCACAAATATTCTCACAAAATCGTTGCTTATTTTAATGTTCACGCAGGGTCGTACTCTGCCGATACTTTTAAGGTAAAGAAATCAATAAAATCAATTTTAAATTTTAATACTTCTAATGAAGAATATAATGTTGTATAACTTCTTGAAACATAAATTAGATATCTAAATTGTCTAAGAAAAAATTCGGAGAAGTTTAGGAAAGTAAGACATGTTTTTATTCCATAAAATGTATATGTAATGCTATAACATATTTTTTTTTTTATTTTGACACAGGATGCATTTGATTGTGCGCAATATCTCATAAGAAAAAAATGAGACTTTCAATATTTGCACTTTTAAAACGGTACTTTCATATTGTCTTCATAATAGAATAAGAGAGAGAGAGGGAGAATATTAAAAACTACTAGAAAAAAATAGAAATTATTGTTTTTTTTTATTATTCTTATTTAATTTTGTTTGGGATTCAAATTCGTCCTATATTGCAGGGAGATGCCGTGTTGTATCCAAAAGGCTATACCGACTCTGGATTGGACGACGATAAATATATAGATTTAAAAGGAGAAATTGATGAATCGATAAGGAACGCCAGCTTTCGAGTACTCTCCGTTAATGTGGATACTTTGTACAATTGGTACGGGAAGGTCGGGGGTTCGAGTGTGGATTATGCTACTAGTGTAAGATCATTTCAATATAATTTATATTTACTAAATCGAATAAATATTTTATTCCATTTTACGTTTTATCCCGCATATAACAGGACAGAGGCAACCTAGTGACAAGACACTCTGTTCCCCACTTTGCCGAATGTTTGACGCATTGCGTGTTAAATGCAATTCAATAAATATATATCTTATCTTCTTTCCCCCGATTGGGGATTGAGCCCACAACCGTTACGTTTACACGCTTGTACCACTGCCCTACGACGGCCTCTATAACAATATAAGCCCTTATAAAAATAAGAGACTAAAAAATTAAAACTATTTTAACATTTTTTTTATATTTTTAGGTCTATGGTATACCATTTGCTTTAGAATTAGTTATGCAATTGTATGCGGAAAATGGCGTGGCTGTGAATTCATCAGAAACCTACGCATGGAACGCCCTCCAGGAAATATGGGGCAGAGTTCTGGGTGTTATTTTTGAATATATTTGGAAAAGTTTATATGTTAACGATGTATAATAACTGTTTTATTATGAATTTTACACAAGCACATAAAATATATTTATAAAAATGTTACTTGTACTTAATTAAATATACCAAATAAACGCGGCGTTGGGTTTCGCCACGCAATGTCTCAATAATTAGACGGAAAAGAAACGAAAGTGTCTTAATGGGGACGGAATTTCTTAGCAATAGGTATCCAGGTTCCTTCTGTCTACCTTGCTAAAATAAAATGCTTCAGTATGGTGTCAAGGCAAGGCGCCGCCATGAATTCCCCACAAGCAATGCATCCAGAAATCGGCGGAAAGTGGGGAACAGAATGTCTTAACACTAATCCCTCTGTATATCCTGCCACAAGCGGGATACAGCGTGAAGCTAAGAAAGTGAAATTAAATATTTAATATAATTGATAAAATGGCCACAGATGATTACATATTTGTTGACAGACATCAAGCGATGATAGAAAACAAGATTTTTTTACATAATTAGCATATATTACGGAAACACTTTCACTCACCGAGGTCATGCGTCACGATCCACAATGTCATCAATTTCTGGGACTTACCGCTATACGTTACGTATGCATCTATATATTGTGTAGTGGCGCAGCGGCATACACAATGCCTCCAGAATTCGGCAGAAAGTGGGGAACGGAGTGTCTTAACACTAGGTTCCCTCTGCCTACCCTGCTGTGTGCGGGATACAGCGTGAAGCTGATTTATTTTATTTTATTTATATATTATGTACATACACAACTCCTTTTGTATGGTTGAGGTAAATGCTGTTACTAAAAAAATCTTCAATGTAAAATTAAATATATTCAATTAATTCTCTCACTTTAGCTATAAGTGGGTCAGAAATGTTTTTGTTTAGGTCTATGTGGTCGCGCATACTAAGCAAGTTCCGAGAGAATAAAGAAAGTGAACGTTTAAAGGTATATAATAGCATATTTATATCCTGCTCACATATTATAAATTGGGACATTTTAGAAATTGGTTTTCAAAATTTAACTACTAAAAAGTACTGGAAAAAAAACAGTGTTTAGTAGGTATTTTTTATGTTAAAATAGATTTTTAAATAACTATATTGAACTAGATTTTCGTAGATAAATTCAATTTAAACTTTTAAATAATAATTATTCTTGCCTTTGGGTCGTGGCGCGGAGGCACAAGCGTGTGGCTGTAAACAGGACAGTTGTGAGTTCGATGTGAGTTGTAATTTAATCATTTTGAAGTCGGTGCCAAGTAAAACAAACGTAGTAAAGTTGTTGTAGCATTAGCTTGACACCGATTTCAAAGTTATAAAATCATTTTAATTATTTTTGTTTAACAAAATTAATTTATTTTACGATTTTAAATTATGGATAGACCTTAAGAGTATACTTCTCAAGGCAGTGGTTGTCCTATGTAAAATTTCAAACTTAAATATATTATTTAAGTGCAAACTAGCATTTTGTCATATTAAGAACTTAAATAAAAAAGTCGAAAACGACGAGGAATATTACTTCTGACGAAAGTAAACCGTGGTTCGCCAATTTTAACAATGGTTTCCCTTGTAACTATTACAATATAATTATATTTTTTACCAAAAAAACTTCAACTTGTTCAATTTCAAGCAGATCCCATAATTAAAACTTAACCAAACTTTCACTATCCTACTATCTTTGAAATATATATATCCTTACCAATAAAAAAAGAATCATCGAAATCGGTTAGTGTGATATTGAGTTATTCGTCCATTTGTCGCGCACATACCTAATGCAAAATTTAAGGCTTATGTGACTTTCTCAAAGTTACCGCTATCAGAAATAAACCAAATTGGACTTCACGGGAAGTACTAACTTTCAAATAAAAAAAGATTCATCAAAATCAAAAAAGTTCTGAGGTAACAATCATAAAAAAAATACAGTCGAATTGATAACCTCTTTTGATACAGAAGTCGGTTAAAAATGGGTCCATATGTACCCATGTGGAATATGTACTTCCTTAAATTGGTACGAAAGCCTCGGTGGGCGAGTCCGATTTCCGCTTATCAGGTATTGTCTTAATTAAAAAAATAACACTAATGGACGCGTGACGATGTAAATTTAAGTCGTAAAATGCCTTTCTTGCTTTTTCTTGCAACTAACAATAAGTTATATTTATTAGACTTTTTTTTTAGATTCACCCTGTATCCCGCACACAGCGGAGTGAGAGTGCGTGGAGTAACTTAACTAAGCGCCGCGTTTTCCCTCGACACCAGACCGGAGAAATGAAAATATTAAACATTTCAACTGGAAATTGAACCCATAACCATTAATGAGATTAAGGCAATTAACAAACTTAGATGTAGAGATAATATTATTTGTTTAATTATGTGTATAGGAACAAAGTGATGATAAAATTTAAATATAGTTAAAAAGTTACGAGAATTTTAAATGCGGTCAATAATTTAGGTTCCAATTTTTACTTATATTGATTACAAAGTATCATTGTAACGTTTTACTTATTTTCTAAAATGTATAATTAACTTATGGACAGTCGGCAAACTTTAAGCGTTTGTTTTTGTTTTCGCTTCACGCTGTATATATCAGTTATACATATATCAGTAATATAAGGTAGGCAGAAGGAACCTAGGAATCTAGTGTAAACACACTCAGTTCCCAGTTCCCAGAAGAACGAGGAAAATTAAATATTTAGATCGAACTCACAACCTGCTGCATTTACAATCACACGCTTTTGCCTCTGCGCCTCGACTGGCTCTTTTAATAATGATCGTCATAATCATCAGAACTTTATAATTTATAGTATTTTTTTTCAACTTCACCTCTTATCTTAGAGAATTAAGTGTCAAGGCACTCTGTTCTTCGATTTCGACATATTACTTTGTGTGTACCGACTCACCGCTGAAAATAATTAATCCCCCTGGTTGGAGATCGAACCTACAACCGCCGCGTTTATCCCACTACACCACGAACACCTTTTCTTGTACCGTAACCGATTCGACTATTTGTGATTGTACAGTGTATCTAAACAATTATTAATGGGTATTTGTTTTATTTTTTAATTTACAAATTTTTATTAGCTGTGGTCGTAAAAAAATGATGGGCGTGGCGAGGAAAATTTATTATTTATTGTGATTAAATTATTTTATTTATTTAAATTTATATTTTTATTTGTAGCTCTGGTGTCGAGGCAACAACTCAAAAAGACGTTGGCGTCCGCCACTCAACACGCAATGCATTCAGAATTCGGCGGAAAGCGGAGAGCGGAGTGTCTTAACATTAGGTTCCTTCTGCCTGCTGTATGCAGGATAAAGCGTGAAGCTGATTTATTTGATTTTTTTACTGTTCTATTCTTCCTATGCTTAGTATAAGTAGGTGATATTAATCTGGTAAATTATTTTTAAAACCAAGAAAAAGGCAGTAAAACTGCGTGCATGAGAATTTAATCAGAAATTAATTCATATTTTATAGCGATGGCAATTAACCAGAGTACTCTAATTAAGAAATTAACAACCTATTCTTTTATTAAAAACTAATATACAATAAGATTAAAAAATAATAATAATGATATTATAATTGACAACAATATAACAAACGCAAATAACAAATGAAATCAATGACGATAATAAAAAAAAACTTAAAAAAAAAATTATAAGAATTATAACTGTTAATATTATAAGGGCAAAGACCCTTAAGGTATTGCTCTTAGGGTATACCTACTTTGTTTGGATACTTCTTGATTTAGGATCTTGATCTCGAATGAAGATCGAAGTCTGCGCAGGCGGCCAGTGCGCGGCGGTACGGAGGCTCGCGTGCACGGATGCGCGTGGTCAAGTTAAATTATTTATTTAATTAGTTTTAAATTTTAAATTTAAAGCAAGTTTAAACATATTGTTGCAAAGTTTTTATTGAATAATATTAATTAAGGAGTAAAATATAAGTTAATATGGCAGCTTGGATCGTTTTTATTATTGGTAAGTTTTTAAGATTTTTTTTACAGTTTAATATTTTTATAGTATTAATATTTTTTAAAAGCTATTATTATAAATAAGAAAGTATAAATATTTATTGTGTTCATTTATAAAGTCAATACCTTAAGTAGATTTACTTGCTCTCGTTACGCGTTGACATTTCTCCGCTAACAATGAAACACTTTCTCTGATACATTTACCAGTAATATTTGAGGTTACACAAACCTACTTTTAAGACGTCGTTGTGAGAATGTAAAATTCTACATTTTATTGTTTAAAGAGACTATATCTTCTAGTCGTTCGTAACTTTAATTGCGTGAACTTATGTTATATTCAGCTTCACGCTGTATCCCGCACACAGCAGGGTATGCAGAGGGAACCTAGTGTAAGACACTCCGTTCCCCACTTTCTGCTGAATTCTGGAGGCATTGCGAGTTAAGTGGCAGAGCTTTGTCTCGACACCAGAGTGAAGAAATGGAAATATAAATTTAAGTAAATATTTAATCTCCTCGAGTGGGGATCGAATCCACAACCGGTCGGTTTTATAGTTACACTTTGTGCCGCTGCGCTACGACTGGCCTCTAAAGATAAGATTGCGTGAACTTTAAAACGTAAAATTAAAAATCCCTCATTTTCCAGTTCCCGTACGAGAAATCCTGTCAATCACTATATAACACAAGAGTTAATTATATAATAGAATATTTAACTTTTTAGTTAAAGTTATGTATGTATGTACGTGTAAGTAAGAACGAATGTGTTAGAAACATTATAATAATTTGATTTTTCCTTGTACATATGACACATTGAATACAAGACTTTCACGCATTAAAAAACATCTTCACTTTCCTCATAGAATGGGTAAAACTCACTTCACCGCTAGTTGTTATTACTTAATTTTTTTGTTGTATAAACAAACATGTGATCGTAGACTATAATATTTTATGACAATATTTTACGCGTCTCGTAAGGTAAAAACACTAGAATTTTTGGCGCAGAGGCTCAAAGTGTGATTGTAAAACCGTCTAGTTGTGGGTTCAATCCCCACTCGAGGAGATGAAATATATACTTAAATGTATATTTCCATTTCTTCGCTCTGGTGTCGAGGACAAGCGCGGCGTTGAATTCTGCCACTCAACACGCAAAGCCTCCAGAATTCGGCAGAAAGTGGGGAACGGAGTGTCTTAACACTAGGTTCTCTCTGCCTACCCTGCTGTGTGCGGGATACAGCGTGAAGCTGATTTTGATTTTTTTATAACTATTTAATAATTTGATATTAACAATTTTAGTCTAAAAGTATGAGTTGTAATACTATGCCATCAATTTTAAAGTTGTTTGGAATATATATATTTCTTGAGTAAATATTATTTCCTCCTGTCCTGACCTACTTTATATAACCAGTTCAAAACTACACTTAGAGCGGCAAAAACATTTTTATTTGATTTTAATTTAAATTTCGTCTTTTTTGCTGCAAGAGCTGTTTTTTTCAAGTACTATGAACTATTAACAATATTTTATTTTGCGGTATTTGCATATTCGACACTTATATCAGCTTAAAAAAAATGTATTGATTGAACATTTTTAACATTACAGAATGGTCGTACTTCATAATTTATTATAGATTCAAGGCCTGTACTTGATAATTAGTCTAAGTAATATTTTCATTTATTATAAGATAAAAATTAATTTAAGATATAATTAATAATAATTTACTTCATATGAAATGTATAAAAGCAACAAAATATATATTTTTTAGCATTTTTTCTTATATATATAATTTTTCTTAGCCAATAAGGTGTGTTAGGTCGACGGATAATTCTTTAAATAAAACAAAAACCTTTTTAAGTCTTTGCTATTTTTTTAGTTTCTTTATGAGAGCATTTTAGTTTAAAGCTCGATCATCTCACTGAGCTGACTATAATTCTACACAGATAAAATTAGATTATAAGTTATTTTATTTAACTAATCTATAATTATTATCGTATAAAATTAAATATATATGTTTATTATAAATAGAGATTGAGACTGTCATGGCGCAGGAGCACAAGCGTGTCACTGTAAAGCGACGGTTATGAGATCGATTCCCACTCGGGTAAAATATATTTGTTAATTCATATTTTAATTTTTTCGTTCTGGTACTAAGGTAAAAGAGCGGCGTTAAGTTCCGCCACTCAACCTCGAAATTCGGTAGAAAGTGAAGAGCGGAGGGTCTTAACACTGGGATCCCTCTGCCTACTCTGCTGTATGCGGGATACAGCGTGAAGCTGAGAAAAATATTAATAGAATTAATTATATTAAGCCTACGTGAATGTACGTAAAAATGAAAATTCCTACAGTTCGGCTACAGCTATAATTTAATATAAGCGGACGTCAAAGCGCTGACGCAGTAGAAATGCTATAGATAATTAAGAATTTAATATAGAATTTCCAAACACAACTCCGATCAAATAATATAGAGTAATATTTAATCAAAAGACCGACACGGCTTCCTTCCATAGAGAGTTGCAGTTAATTTAAATCGAAAAATTCCTCCTATATTAAATTAAAGTGATCGAGGATTGGGCGATCAAAAGAACGGTACTAATGACATCAATTGCCTCGGAATTGGTCCACGGTGGAAGCCAGATCGAATCCTGTACCGCTCAATTACTTGAAGCCAAAGAAACACGATAAATGTCGCCGCAAATTAAAGAATCGTCCTACTTTCACGCACACGCCGCTTTACAAAACGCCGTCGCGGGCTCCTTTCTTAACGTCAGATTGTAAAAGCCAATTCTAATTGTGTTGATTCATTCAATTGGATCATTTATTTAAAGCGTATGAATGAGCCTTTATTTGTTTGTTTTTGAAGTTTTTTTTTTTTTTGGTAATTTTCTATGTATGGAAATTTTGAAGTCTATTAAGGAGTGAATACGCTATGAGGCCAGTCGTGGCGCAGGGGCACAAAGTGTGACTGTAAAATCGACTGGTCGTGGATTCGATCCCCACTGGAGGAAATGAAATATTTATTTACATTTATATTTTAATTTCTTCGGTCTGGTGTCAAGGCGAAGCGCGGCGTTGTGTTCCGCCATTCAACGCGCTATACCTTCAGAACCCGGCAGAAAGTGGGGAACAACGGTGTTTCTTAACGCTAGCTTCCCTCTGCCTACCTTGCTGTGTGCAGGATACAGCGTGAAGCTGATTTTTTTTTGAATACGTTATTCGAAGTTGCAGGTTTAAATACCGCACGAAATATATTCATTGTAAATTCATATACATGCTGTTTATGATTTCACATAATAAATATTTAAGTTAAATATTTTTTTATGTTTCTTACATAAAAAATACAATATTTTTATGTATCAAGCATGATAACCAAAATAGAATAGTAGTTGGCTATTAGATTACAAAAAAAATATTCAAAATAATAATTAATTTGTTAAATTAAATTAAAATTTCGTGAATAAAATTATATTCTGAACCATATAACTAAGTTTATATTTAATACATATTTGGAATAAAATCCAGCGTTAAACGTACTAGCATATGTAGAAGTAAAAATATTGTGTTTTACCTTAATAAAAATTGTCTATATTTAAAGTACCTATAATTGTATACATAAGAAACACAATTTTTATTTTTGCGAATATTTTAATGATTTAAGAGAAGAAAAGGAGAAATGAAACTCACGAAAATATATTTTTCTATAAATGTACCAATAAAAGCAATTAATTGTGGATTAAAGCGTGGGAGTCGCATCAATATTATAGAATTTATTCTATTTTTCAGGTTTGTCGAGTTTCTGGCAAGTAGGATGCGAAACAGAAAATATTAACTATGACGAGTACGTATCGCAAATGGTTTTTAGTAATTTAAATATTTAAAAATATGAACTATATTTGCAGCCGTCGTGTCGCAGGGTGACAAGTTTGTGATATTTACGCGACGGTTGTGGTTTCGATTCTCACTCGGAAGAATTAATCATTATTTATTAATATTTATAAAGAAATATATATAAAATTGTATATATTTAAAATATAAACTATTTTAAATGATACTAAATTAATTATATTTATTTGTAGGTATACCCTAATAAAGCTATACCCTGTAAACAGTCAGCAAATCGAAACGTTATCAGAATTAGAAGCACCAAACCATAACATAGATATCTTAAAAATAAGCCGTAGTTTTAATGACAGCACCGACGTCCTGGTGCCGCCCACTGATGTAGAGTTCGTCAAAAATTTTATTGTCAAAAACGGATTAGAGTATGACGTGAAAAGTAATTATGGAAGGTAAATAGTGTTTTTGTACTTATTTTTTTTAGTTTTGTAATTCATATTCACAATACAGGCAATAGAGGCCAGTTGTGGCGCAGCGGCACAAAGTGTGACTGTAAAATCGACTGGTTGTGGGTTCGATCCCCACTCGAGGATATGAAATATTTACTGAAATTTATATTTCCATTTCTTCGCCCTGGTGTCTAGGCAAAAGCGCAGCGTTGAGTTCCGCCACTCAGCACGCAATGCCTCCAGAATTCGTCGGAAAATTGGGAACGGAGTGTCTTAACACTAGTTCCCTCTGCCTACGCTACTGTGCGCGGGATACAGCGTGAAGCTGATTTACTCACAATTATAGTTTTATATTTATATCATTCACAAATAATCAAGCACACGTGCTTTTGCTTAATTAAGCTCATAATTCCCATAATGATGACGTTTGAAACATAAATTAATCATATTACTGATTTCAATTGAATAGTAGAGATAATAAATTAAACTTATTAGTGAAATATATTATAATGCAAAGGAACGCCTATGGATTTATCAATATTCATGTCGGATTCAAATAACAATTTTCCTAAATTAAAACTAATTTTGGCTTATTAAGGCCTATTCAAATTTTAGTAGGGTTCAACTTAAAGTAAATCAGACATTTTGATTTAGTTTTACTATAAATGTGAAACTGATTTTTGTTTTCATCATTTTTAGAATATTCGAGAATCTCGAAAGGACGCCAAAAAGAAGACTTTTACGTGGGTTCAGTATATATGAATATCATTCGTTTCAGTCGGTAAGTATTTATTTTTTGTAAATGACTTTTTAAATTAAAATTATATTAACTAATAAAATATTTATTTTTTTATATAGATACAAGAATATATAGACAGTACGGCCAAAAGAAATTCCGATATAGTAAAATTGCAGAATTTAGGCACAAGCTATCAAGGGAGGCGGATGAAACTTGTGAAGATATCATCTGATCATAATGCTGGAAACCCTATTATATTTATAGATGCAGGTAAGCTATTTCAATTGAGATTTTTCGTAATTTCAGTGAAGCTAGTCAACCAAAAGTAAAAGTAAAAGTTTTATTTAATACTGTGTGTCAGGTTCTCTCGTTGGTTTTAGGTTTAAGTCCCGTACATATTCATATCAATGTTAAAATTGAAGAAACTCAACGCTGCGCTCTGCCTTGTTACTATAGCGCAGCACTAAAAATATTAATAAATTATAATTCATTTCCCCAAGTGAAAATCGAACTCGTCAACCGCCTCTTCTGCCTCTGTGCCAAGACGGTCTTTTTAATTTTTATAAAGAAAAAAGCTTTTTCTCATTATAATAAGCTTACTAGATTTCTGTTATGATCAAATAATATGTTACTCATTTCTGAGATTTTCTCAAGTAAACAGGAATAACGAAACAATGAACACTTATAATAATTTTTCCGGCTTTTCCGGTTCCCATAACAAATGCGTAGCTAAGCAACTGAACAGGACGATGTTATTTTTATAAATGAACCTTTATAAGCCACGAAGAATTATAAGAATGCAGAATTCGGTAATGTGGAGGGGAGTGTCAAACACAAGGCTCTACATAGATACAGTGTGAAGTTGAAAAAAAAAATGAATCTGACCAAATGTTTAATATTTAAAAAACTTAAAGCATAAGGTATAAGTATAGGAATCCGTACCTTTTAAGGAAAAAACACCCTTATAAGATCAGCTTTGTTGTCCGTCCGAAAAAAACACGTATTTCGACACTATAAAGAGAATCAAAATTAATACGGTACTTTCGGTTGATCTAGAATTATGAGATTTGGTACCTAGCGTCTATAGGTAGTACTAGTTTAGGGAAAAAATGTCAAAACTGTACATTTATTAAATCCTTAAAAATAGTAGCCTTAAAAAGGGGTCAAAATTTGGTATTAAAGCTGCTAGTTCAAGTGAGGCATCAGATGGAAGGGCTCTGGCTAAGCTATGCTTCAATTTCAGAAAAAGCTTGAGACCTCCAATTTTTGTACGGAACCCTCGGGAAGGCGAGCCCGACTCGCACTGGTCCGTTTTTTTTTAATTGAATACTATCTATTTATTTATTAGGACATTGGTAATATATCTGGTTCTTTAAAAAAAAATCCAACCACCACCGCGTTAATAGCTGAGTTGTCCCACTAAGTTGTGATGGCTTCTTAAACTTATTTTTTCTAATATAATATTATGTAAAAAACAGTGAAATTCCGCTAAATTCCAACAAACATATTAAAATTTTACACACATCCACTAAGATAAAGGAAGTTATTAAGCTGATTCATCACTAGGTATTCACGCCCGTGAGTGGGTGGCGCCTGCCATGGCGCTGTACTTGATACACCGGCTGGTCAACGACCCAGAGGCACGGCAGGAACTGGACGGCGTGGACTGGTACATACTTCCGGTTGTCAACCCTGATGGCTACGAGTACACTAGGTCTAATAGACAGGTGCGTTGTTAGTATTGTATATTTGGATAGTGATTATTTTTTTTTAATTTTAATAAATATTATTGAGAAAATAGTCCTACTTACCAAAAAAGGCAAAAATAGTCATATGTACAGTCGTGGCGCAAGGGCACAAGTGTTACGGGAGACAGGTTGTGGGTCCGATTCCCACTCGAGGAAATGAAATATATTATATTTTCATTTTCTTATAGTATTTTCATTTTCTTCCTTCTGGCGTCGAGTCAAAGCGCGGCGTTGAATTCCGCAATCAACATCAGCCCTCCAGAATACAGCGGAAAATGGGGAATCGAAGTGAGGGATTGTCTTAAAACTAAATCTGCCTACCCTGCTATGTGCGCGATACAGCGTGACGCTAAAAAAATAATCTCACTAAAAGTAATATTATTTATCGATCAATGTATTTACCAAAGAATTTCCTTTATTTCGCCTTTTTTCAGAACCGTTTGTGGAGGAAAACAAGATCAAAAAATTCAATCTTCGATTGCTTTGGTGTCGATGGTAACCGCAACTATGGTTTCAAATGGGCCGTTAGTGGTGTATCTAACAATCCATGCGATAAAGAAACTTACGCTGGCCCTAAGCCATTTTCAGAAATAGAAACGCAAATGGTTAGAAATATTATGATGGATAATAGCAAACGAATGAAATTATACGTGTCCTTGCACTCATATGGTCAGTACTTGGTGTACCCTTGGGGTTACACTGGAGATTACCTACCTAAAGAATGGAAGAAATTGGATTCTCTGGCAAGAATGGTTTCAAATAGTGTCGTAAAAGCAGGAGGACAACCATTCAAGGTCCTGAGTGCTGGTAAATGGTACCCTGCAGCTGGTGGTAGTGATGACTTCGCGTTCGGAGCAGTTGGGGTTCCGTATTCTTATACGATGGAATTAACAGATGGTTACGAATTCATATACCCTGAAAGGCTCCTCCGGACGATTTTGCCACAATATTATGAAGGATTCAGAACTTTTGGGGCCCAAATTAGAAAAGAATTTTCCAGTCAAAGTGATGTAAATAAGTACGGCGAGGATGATGGAACAAATAGTTAGATTTTACTAAATGAAATAAAACCACATAAAAAAGGAAAGGTTGTTTTATTTGTATATCAGAGAACAATGACTTAAAAGTACCTCTATTGACTTATATGACAAGATATTTATCGTTTTCTTTTATAATCTTTTCTTTTAATTCAAGATTTTTTTTATAGAAAATTATATACAATATAAAATATCTAGTTTAAAAAAATAATTCGATAATTTTTATTACTAAATGGAAACATTTCAATAGCGTCTTCGATAACAAATATGTAACATAACTCTATTCTATTTCCGTCAAGAACTTTCAGAATGAAGCAGATTCATATTGCACGGATGCAATATCGAGATATTTCGATGATATTCGGATTTACGTTTAATTTTCTATTCGAATAGAAATCAGATGTGATTTTAATATGTTTCTGGAAATTATATTTGAAATTACTTGAACCTTAATGAAATTTGAACGAATATTAATCTTTAATAAAATCTAATATATGGATGACATTTATTGTGATTATTAAAATCAAAAATTAAATCAGCTTTACGCTGTGTCCCGCACACAGCAGGGTAGGCAGAGGGAACCTAGTATTAAGACACTCCATCCTCCACTTTCTGCCGAATTCTGGAGGCATTGCGTGTTGAGTGGCAGAACTCAACGCCGCGCTTAACCTCGACACCAGAGCGAAGAAATGGAAATATAAATTTAAGTAAATATTTCATCTCCTCGAGTAGGGATCGAACCCACAACCAGTCGGTTTTACAGTCACACCTCGGGCCACTGCGCCACGACTGGCCTCTACTGAATTAAAAATTAAACTCTTCAATTATGCCGAACTAAATTACAATGTTGCTTTTAAAATGTATATTTTCTGCTTATATTAGTCATTGTTGTGATTCTTACATTTAGTGCATCCAAGTTACTACAGACCGGTCTGTAAGATTTAATTTATAAGCTGCAAGGCGCACCCGTGCGTGGGTGGTGCCTTGTGCATTGGTCATCGACCCTTAGTATCAATAAGTTGTTAGGTTATTAATTATCTATCTATATATTATCTTAGGCTATTAATTATTATATACTATATCTATCTATATTTTATCTGTTCTTTGAATATGATTTGTGATTTAGAGTTTAGAAAAGATTAATTTTGTCTACCTATGTTAGATAACCTAAAGTAAATTGATCAATTATTATATTTTTATTATATATAGCATATTAACTTGGTGAAAAGTGGGAAACGAAAGTGTCTTTATGGGGAACAGATTGTCTTGGCACTACGGGTCCCAGGTCCCTCTGACTACCCTACTATGTGCAAGATACAAACGTGAAACTAAGAAAAAAATACTCGTATACTGTTTTCGGGAAAGAGTCACTTTTTGGCTTATCCCAACATAGATTGCTTAAAAACACGATAAGTAACGAATTGATATATGGAGAATGAAAAGAAAAAATATAATGATCATAAATAACACAAAACAATTACATTATATAAAACATATATTATTTAAAACTATTATCTTTATTTGAGGCCAGTCGTGGCGCAGGAGCAAAAAGTGTGACTGTAAAACCAACTGGTTGTGGGTTCGATCCCCACTCGAGGAGATGAAATATTTACTTAAATTTATATTTCCATTTCTTCGCTCTGGTGTCGAGGCAAAGCGCGGCGTTGAGTTCTGCCACTCAACATGCAATGCTTCCAGATTTCTGCATAAAGTGGAGAACGGAGTGTCTTAACACTAGGTTCCCTCTGCCTACCATACTGTGAGCGGACTACAGCGTGAAGCTGATTATCTTTGGATTTATTAAGATTTATAATTTGAAGACAAAAATACTGTTATTATTTGTACGGAAAAACAATTCGTAGCCAATAATGTGTTCTTGTGCAATCGCAAGTTGTAAAATAGAAATAACGTGAAAATATAAGTTATAACGTTCTTTCGGAAATCAGTTTTATTTTTTAAAATATCTATTATAATACCTGGTCATAGTAAACATTGATACAAAGTGAAATTTATCTAATTATGAAGCATTTTGAAGTTATATTATTTATAAATATATTATGTAGGTATTGTTAATATTATTTCGAAACTATCATTATTTTTAATATTTTTTATAATATTACATTGTATTTTGATTTTATTTTAAGCATTTTTTAGACTGGCCAGCGTAGAATATTGTGGGTTAGTTAATTAATATATGATTATTTTTAAATATACTTTATTTTGATTTAAATATTAAATTAAGTAATTTTTAGATGTAAATACACAAGAGTGTGTTATAAAAAAATGCTAGAAGACTTACTTATTGACGATGAGGATCCATGTGTTGAAAATGTTGAGGCCGGATCCAGTACAGTTAAGTGGAATTTATTTTTAAAATTACGAATTCAAAATCAAGTTAGCTTCACGCTGTATCCCGCACCCTACCTAGAAACCTAGTGTTAAGACACTCTGTTCGACATTTTTTGCTTAATTTTTCGAGGCATTTCGTATTGAGTGGGGGAACTTAATGCCGGTGCCAGGTGCCAGGTGCCTTGGTGCCAGGTGCCAGGTGTCTTGGTGCCAGGGCGAAGAAATGAAAATATTGATAAATAATAATTCATTCCATAAAATGATTATCGAACTCGCAACCATCGCGCTACAGTCACACTCTTCTGCCCCTGGGCATTCAAAAAATTACTAGCTATATAATAATTTATAAGTTTTAGTTAATTCATTAATATATGTGAGACAGAACAAAATTCTAAAACAAAAAAATAATGAAAATACCAATGAATGAGCAAATCTGTTTTTTTATTAAAAAACACATATTTTATTATTTTCCTATGATTTTTGCAGGTTACAATATTTTTGCAAGCATTAAAAAAATACTGTAATAGAGTAATACATTTCAATGATGGAAGCAGTACGTTTGAAGGTAGAAATCTCTACGAGGTAAGCAATCTGTAAACGTTACAATTTTGTTAATAAATATATTAATATTATATTAGAGATTAGTAGTGGCGTAGGGGCATTAGCGGTTGTAGTTATAGGTTCGACTCCTACTCGAAGAAATGAAATATTTTTTTTTCTCGCTCTGGTGTCGAGTTGAGTTTGAGTTTTGCCACTCAACATGCAATGCTCCCAGAATTCATGAGAAAATGGGAAACGAAAGGGTCTCGGTGCCCCCAGATTCCCTCTGCTTACCCTGCGGGATATAGAGTGAAGCTATGACAATATACATCACTATAAATTTTCAGGTTATAATAAACAACACTATGTCAGAAAATAAAAGCATACCTGTAGTATTAATCGAAGCAGGTCAAGATGCGGGCCTAGGACCAGTGTCGTTCGCTCTATATATTATAGAGCAGCTAGTGGCGTGTAGTGAGAACAATGATATGATACGCAATGTGAATTGGGTTATCCTCCCCTCGACCAACCCAGATGGAATGGAAATTATAAAATCGGTAAAATTCATGTTTTATTACTATTCGTACTTCGCACTGTGTCCTATAGACGGGAACCTAGTTTACTCTGGTCCCCAATTCCTGAAAAAAAAATTGAGGTATTCCACGTTGAATGGTGGAACTCAGTGTTCAAAATTTGTTGATATTGAAAACAATGAACTAAAGATTTAATTTATTGTTGTGATAATAGTGGTGCAGTTTGACATAAGCCATAGAGAGAGACATTCAACACTCAATTTCTGTAAATTATCGGAAAATGGGAAACGAAGTGTCTTACCATAAGTTCACTTTCTCTTCTTAACAATGAAGGAGAAAATGAAATTTAATTTAAACAGAATATGAAATTTAATTTCTACATTTGGTATACATACATACATACATACATATATTCGTCTTTATAGCTTGTACATATTAGAAAAAAAACAAGTAATTTGTCACTACTGAATTAAAAATATTATTTAATTCTTTTATAAATTTATCATCATCACCATCAGCTTATCCTCATCCACTGATATACATACTCCGCTCCAATGGCCAGCTATTAAAGAGCGCGATCTTCACCTCTTCGTCTGTCCAGCTATTGCCAGCCACTTTGCGGATGTCGTCATCCCATCTTTCCGGAGGAAGTCCTACTTTACGCTTTCTGAGGCGTGGTCTCCTTTAGAACGTGTTTACTCCAACGGTCATCGGTTCTACGACCGGTCGGTCGTGGCGCAGCGGCACGAGGTGTGACTGCAAAACCGACTGGTTGTGGGTTCGATTCCCACTCGAGGAGATGAAATATTTACTTAAATTTATATTTCCATTTCTTCGCTCTGGTGTCGAGGTTAAGCGCGGCGTTGAGTTCTGCCACTTAACACGCAATGCCTCCAGAATTCGGCAGAAAGTGGGGAACGGAGTGTCTTAACACTAGGTTCCCTCTGCCTACCCTGCTGTGTGCGG
>JAATLQ010037607.1:173853-209514 GCA_013421005.1 Heliconius erato x Heliconius himera | reverse complement strand
GAAATTCAATAGTATCGATACTATCGATAGTATCGATGTCTTTCTAATTTGGAGATACGATACTATCGATAATATCGATAGCATTGCATTTGTCCGATAGTATTGTACCCTTTTGAACTATCGATAGTTTCGATACTATCTCTTTAATCGATACTATCGATTTTAATATCGATAGTCCTTCTATCGGACTACTATCGATAGAATATCGAATTCCGATCGATAGTCCACTATCGATCGGCAACACTATGCCATATAACTTACATTTATTACTAATATTTAAACCCTAAGAGTTTGTTTTATGAAACGCGCTTATATCAGGAACTACTGGATTGGAATACTCAGAATAGGCGAGCAGCCAGACGTCCCGATTTTGACGATATGGTCCCGTTTTTCGTAAATTAATTCACACACTTCGAGAACTCTTTTTTAATTACTTTATTTTAAGTTACTGACAATTCCAGAGATAAAATTCCCGCTTATCTCCAACACAATCGCTGGTATGGGCTATATTATAACCCGGTAATAGTTTCACTGCAATCCATAATACCTGCGTACGAAGTTACCGCGGACACTTAGATTGTGTAATGTGTTATAACTTTGAACTATTTTTAATTAATTATTTTTAACAACTCAGACAAGGCTGCAAGTAAGACACTAGCATATACCTAATCTGTTCACCTATAACTAGACACTCAATAAAATAGATTTCAGTGGCTTGTGTAAATAAAAAAATAAATAAATCAGCTTCACGCTGTATCCCACACAAAGCACGGTAGGCAGAGGGAACCGGCAGAAGGAAAAGTGTAAAGACACTCTGTTCCCCATTGTTCGCCGAATTCCGAATTGCGGCATTGCGTTTTGAGTGGCGGAAATTGATGCCGCGCTTTTGCCTCGACACCAGAGCAAAGAAATTAAAATATAAATGTCTTGTGTAGAAGTTAATAAATAGAGGCATCATTGTAATTGTTATTCACTGAAGTGTTAGCTTCGTATAAATTAAGTTTTTTGAATTATTGTTTCACCTTTTTTATATAATTTTCCTTTACACGTTAGATAAGTGAGGTAATTAAAACATATTCATGTATAGCATTATTCATTTCATTTATGGCGAAACAAAATCGTGGACAATGGCAACTTAATTAATATGTTAAATGTATGTATCTTTTATTTTATTATGAAGAAGTGAGTTGGAATAAGTATTACATTATAAATATAAGAAACAAGGTAAATTGTGATATTACCTTAATTTATTAGCGCATTTAACTTACAGTTTGGAATATAACTGTGCACGTTTCTTTAGAAATTGTAAAGAAACGTGCACAGTTATATTCCAAATAGTAATTATTTATAATTAGTTCGTTTCTTTAGTCTTTACATTAAAAAATATGTTTAATAAAATTACATCGATTTGAAATAACTTTCAGTTGCATAGGTAGGTACCGTATATTACCTAGGGGGCAATACAATATAGATATTATTAGCAAACTCGTGTAAAAGGTGGTAGGTGTAAGTGAGAGAGACTATAAAAGCAATGGAATTGTGTCAATCGGAGACACTAAGACTATAAATTAAAATCGTTAAGTAAATTCTGCCAAAGCCTAGCCAAGCGCTACTGCGAGCGTGCGAGCTTTTCACGAGCGTCCTTAAAAATTCTTACTTACGTACTTTTTCTTCAGGGGCGAGTTACTCTCGCCCCCCGATTTCTAACAGTATATATTGTTTCTCAAGTTGAATCCTTCCTCATTTAAATCAGAAATCATGGTCCTTACTGATTTTAAATAAGCATATTATTTTAAGTTTCACAAAATTTCGTGACATAATTTTAAAAGAATATTTAAACAAAAGAATATATAGAGATAGAATAATATCCCCACTTCTTTAAGTTGGTTAATAAGATCACAAACAAGTTAATTGTGATGTTAGTGATATTACCATATTTTTATTACCGTAATGCTGTTTACCTAAAATATATACACAATAGGCAGAGCGAACCTAGTTTTAAGACAATCCAAAATTGGGTCTTTGTACTAAAGCGAGAAAATTATAATAATTACCTAAATACCCGTGTAGAAATAGAATCCACAACCATCGCGCTTACATTCATACGCTGATGCGCCACGACGGCGTCAATTTATTAGCATATTTTCAAAATGTAAGTATACAGACTTTATTCACAATTAAATAATAAAATGATAATGCTCGCTTAAACACCTTGCAAATTTGCAAACAATGGCCCCTTTTATACAAGACTTAAATAGAGGTACATATATTTAATATTAATACGAAAGTAATAAAATTAATGAAATCCAAACACATAAATATCGTCGTTATCGTCCGTTAGTCATGTTTGTTTATTCATTTCGTTCGTTATAATAGATTTAAAGTTGTGTTTTTTAATAAACGTTTTAAGTTTCCGCTTTGAATATGCACGGCAGGTTTTATGGGTCAATGTATAATGCAGTGGGTAAAAAACACGTTATGTAGTTGTTAGTATGTTTAAGATTTATTAAGCCAGAGTGAGTAAGAAAGGCAGTTTCTCCTGCCTTTTTTTGTTGACTTTCAGGAGCACAGTGTCAACGATACTGGAGAATGATACTGACGCAAAAACCAGGAAGAAAGTTAAATTAATCGAATAAAATGTAATTATTTTTCTTGCAATCTTTTTGTCGTTTAGGAAAACATAAAAAAGTTAAAGTTATGCGTCCAAATAAATGGGGAATGATTGACCATTTCCTCCTGTTTCAACCGTTCGTTGTTATGATTTATGTATGTACGTATGCATCAGTAATAAAAAAAACTCTTATTTTATTCTGATCTCCATTACTGATTATATTTGTAATAAAATCATTTTTATTTGGTTTTATTTTTTGTTTTGTAAAGGCTTACCTGACAAATTTTACTCTTGACTTTTTTTAGCTTAACGTTGCCTTGCTCATATAGATAGATAGACAGAGGGAACCAGACTGAAAAAATAAAAATAATAATTTCCCCATAATGGAAATCAAATCAACCGACACAATTTTTTGTCAGATATGTTTTTTTTAATAAAAACATCGCACTTGAACTTTACTTTTATACAATCGGCATTTTATCTTTATGGAAAATATTCCTCATTTGATATGGATAAAGAATTAAACAATTTTATAATTTTATTGCAGCCGTATTCCATAAAGTAAAACCTGCTTGATTGTAATAAAAGAGATTTATGAATATACTTATATAGTTAAGTTAAAGTAATTAAAATGTTTGATGCGATACTTAAAGTATGTCATAGATAAAACTATAAGTTTGAAAAATCGTAAATATTTTGTTATCTGAATCGTGCTTATTTTGCCACTAATTTAGTCATCATTTATGAATTATCTGAAAAAAAAAACAATTTAGGTTTTTAAAGATTAAAGCAAATATGCTTGTAATAAAAAAGCAGTTTCATGATTTTGCTATTCAATGGGATTTATTGTTGAAAAATACCGTCACTCACGTCCTATCAAAATATTTAATACTTTGCATGTAGAGTGGGGGTACTAAACGCCACATTTGGTTTATCAGAGCGAAGAAATTCAAATAAATCGTTCCCTCAAATAGATATCGAACCCATAACCGTGGCGTTTACAGTTAAACATTGTGCCACGACTGTCTCCCTTTTGTACTTTTTTTAAACTTTATTGCCTTAACATGTATCTGTAAGTATAATATATTGTGTATTGCATTCAGTGTTATATGGAAAAAGCACACCTAATATATTTTTTGGGTACAAAAAATACCACCCATTTAAGCTCTCCTTTATAAATAAAGTTAACATAATATGTTTTTTCACTAATGAAGGAATATCATCAGTCATTCTTAATCGTTTACGTGCGGACAGATGTTTGTTATTCGATTATAAGTCAATTTATAAGTTTTTTATGTAACAGGGAAACAATCCTACTAATATAGCTAATATATAACATCAGAATAACACATAGGCTACAATTTATATAAAGATTTTGTAGAATATAACAATAAGCTTAAGCGGGCGAAGACGCTTGTGGGCAGGCATTATAAAATAAACGTGATACGCAGCAAAACTCTACCGTTTATAATCGTTTATTAATACAAATATCTTTGTTAAGTTTCTTTTCTTTGTTTCGCCATCAAACACATAGGATTTCCAATTCTGATATAAAAGGGATGATAGTTCACTGAATTCGCAAAATGTTTTAGATTGTAGGTAATGATAAAAATATTATCATTTTCCTTTATTTTTTCAAGTGTCCTTTTATCCTATTAGATATGAAAGGTGCCTGAAGATAAA
The DNA here is from genome assembly GCA_013421005.1 of Heliconius erato x Heliconius himera. Taxonomy (NCBI): domain Eukaryota; kingdom Metazoa; phylum Arthropoda; class Insecta; order Lepidoptera; family Nymphalidae; genus Heliconius; species Heliconius erato x Heliconius himera. The sequence continues at coordinate 205,220 of JAATLQ010037607.1, read as the reverse complement.
CATTTTTTATATATAAGCATAATTGAGTATTGCCGCTCAAATATTCGAGATATTGTGTCTTTGAATGGCATCGCTCAGCGTAGCGCTTTGCCTTGTTACTATACCGAGGAAATAAAAATAATTCATTCTCCCGAGTGTGACTCGAACCAACAAATGTCGCACTTACAGTCAAGCAATAAGCCGCTGCACCACGACGACTTCAAAATTGAGTTATTTTATGGTAAATACTTTAAAAAGATATACTTATTAGTTTATTTATACGTGTCTACCTTCGTTACATGTAAATATCCGTGTGCTATTAATAGCGGTAAATGTAATTCATTATAATATGTAAAGGTCTTCTGTCAGACGAACGGATTGCCTCCTACTGGGCTATACAAATATACATACATATATGCAATATAGGTTATATAAACAATATCTTAATGTGTAATTATAAGAGCTACTTAAAACTCCTCTTTGTTCAATATGTGGAATTTAGCATGAACATTTTTCTGTGCGTTTGTACATACTCGTAATCGCTAATCTCAGAATTGGCTTAACCGATATAAATGCGGCTTTCACTATTAGATTCAAGCTTTCGTTAATATATAGGTTTTGTTTTATTACAATTGGTTCATAATTAAAAAAGTTATGTCAATTTAAAGTACCTTCTTAGTTCGACAAATATGCTGACAAATCTATAGCTTTCGATTTGTATGATGGTAAAAACACCAAAATTTCCAGATTTAGGATTGGGATGAGAGCATAAGTGCCGTATAGCTAAACATTTTTTTTTAAATACAACAACTTCTGCGAGCAAAATCCAATAAATTCCCAAAGACATCCTTGATTGGCGTTGAGTTCCACTACTCAATACGCAACGCCTCGAAAATTGCGCGGAAAGTGAAGAAAACTCTCTGCATCCTCTGCTATTTGCAGGATATTAGATATAGCATAAAGCTGAAAAAAATCTAATCACTGTTCACTTAATGTCTATTTTGATACAAAAAGTTATATACATTTAAAATATTTTGTTCGACAAAGGTGCTACTTTCTAAAATAGTTATTTTACATAACTGTTTTATTGAATTGGCAAAATCTTTAGTTTTCAAGATTTTGTTGTTTGATATTGCTTGTAAATTATTATTTGTATGATGATAGGAAGATGCTTATAGATTCAAGATTTAGGATTCTCGAATGTAAGTTGAGCAAAAGAAATCTATTCCCAAAATACTTTAATTACGATTTATTTAATGCATAACCAAACTTAACACTTTCTGTTGTCCGTCTGTCTGTCTGTCAATACCATTTTACTTGAGATTGCCTTGAAGTATCAATCTGAAATTAATATCATAAGTATTGCATTATAATTGACATGAAAACTCATGTTTAAGGATAACTATCACCGGATGGCATGTCGCTCATTTGGTGCGACAGTGACGTAATTGCATATTTTTTTTATTAAATATGTCAATGTATACGTAAAATGGTAATACTGTTTACAAATTTTGATTGCGTTTCCCGCAATATTTTGAAAAGTGCACAAAAGTATTTATTGCACCAAAGGAGCGGTATTTACACACATTTACATTATTTTTTTACAAAAATAATGACAGTGGAGGAGTCGCTGTGTGATCACTGCTAGGTTAACATGTGAATATAAAAATAAATTGGTAAAATTAAAACAGTTATCTGCAAATTCGGTTGACGGACGACCATTACTTAAGTGAATAAATGCAATTTTTCATCAATTTTTTCTTATGATGTATCAACGTCATAAGAAAAAATTAATGAAAAATTGCATTTACTCATTCTTCTGAATTGAATTGGATTGTTATAACCGAATTATTTTATTTAATACAAAGAAGGAGTTCATTGAAATTTTTTTTCGATAAATTAACATTTGCACTTAATCAGCTTCACGCTGTATCCCGCACACTGCAGGGTAGGCAGAGGAAACCCAGTGTTAAAACACTCCGTTCCCCACTTTCTGCCGAATTCTGGAGGCATTGCGTGTTGAGTGGCAGAACTCAACGCCACGCTTGACCTCGACACCAGAGCGAAGAAACACTTGCACTTAATATTTCAATTATTTGTTTATTTTAATTAAACAGATTAATTGCAAGTAACAATATGCTATTAATAATTTATTTATAATTTATAGGTATACATAAGTGATACATGAGACAGATAGATGCGTCACAAACCGAACGCTTAGACTGATCGTGCCTCTCTATCGCTTTTTTCTCGCTCCCTCTTGCACTTTCAACTCAGACGGAACGTGACAATAAGTCATCCTATTTCGTGCGAGCAGCCGGCGTTCATGGATTTATAAGACGTATAATGTACATATACTTACTTATTTATATTTAAAAACAGTAAACCTTAGACGAATTCGTCGTAAGAAAACCGCATGTCGGCGCTGGCGACGCACGCACCGCAGGCGCCGGTAATTGCCGCCCTGTGTTTGTTTATTTTGTTTGCCCTTCACTTTTTACCCTTTACCCCACTACCTCGCGCCTCCCGATACCTCTACCACTCTTATATAGCTACTCATTTATTTATTTATCATTCAATTCGAAGTCTTTTAAACTGTATATCCTACATTGCGCGTTTTGTAAAACATTTTATTAATTTTGAACTAAAGTCCAGTTTTGATTGGACTCAAATGATGAAATAGTCCGATTTATGGCCCCAGCGGCCGGGTCACGGGCTGTCAATGCACAGATTAATAGTCGCTATTCGGTTTATATATAATATTATTGATTGTAATTATCATGGCGCCCTCAGTTAAATACGGGGCAATCACGCGACGCGAGCCGGATTTATAGCAGCGCTTTATAACTCTGATGCGGTCGTATTTTTGCATTCATGATATATTGATTGCGATCTGTACGTAGTTTTGTTGCTATTTTTAATGATCACTTATTGTTTTATATATTGTAGGTATGTGGATACCTATAGACTGTAGGGGACAAAGCTAACGAGTGTCTGTTGTAAATGCACACTTACTGTTGAATTGAATGCTATTTTTTTTTATTAAAATATTTTAAAGTGTAAGTTTAGTCGTACACTAGAATACTGGCTAGATTACTTGTTCAAAGGGATATAAATCCTACAACTTTTAATTTTTATATAGAATTTCTGAAACTGTGAGAAATCCCTGTGGTTTTCATTCACGTCAATAAACTCATCCTTAATATATTCTCTCATTCCATACAGTCACTCACTCATGTGATTGAATCAGGATATGCTAACAATCTTCCTAATCCTTACTCACCTTACATCTTATGAAAAACACACAGAAACATTAAACAAAATTTATTTTCATTTATTTTCATTAATGTTCCCAAATATGCAAATTTGTTAATAAATTTTAATATAGGTATAAGCCAAAAATTAAACACGGGTCAGTCCTTTAATTAAGATTTTTGTTTACATTTCTTATCACCTCACTGCAAATGTTCTTGTCGTGAATATAATGAGATATTTCCTATTTTTTTTTAAATAATTATCTATTTTTTTTTAAATATTTTAAGATTTTTATTTTAGATTTAGCTTCACGCTGTGCCCTACACATCGCGGAGGAAACTTGGGAACCTAGTGTTAAGAAACTCGTTCCGATTAAAACACTGCCGTTCCCCACTCCTCTGCATTCCGAAGGCATTGTATGCTGAATGGCAGAACCCAACGCCGCGCTTTGTCTCGATACCAGAACGAGAAAATAATTTTGTTATATTTTATTTTCTCGAGTGGGAATCGAACCCAAAACCTCGCGTTTACAGTAGCACATAAATGGATTTATTTTTACTGTTAAATCTTTCTAGCGAAAAAAACAAATGCTTAAACAAAAATATGACACGTCAAGTATTCGTAATAGGGCTTTCGCGATACTTTGTTCTCGATTTTCCAAACATTTCTGTAAATAACTATCATAAAAATGGACGGATAGTATAGGTAGAGGAAGCCAAGTGTTAATACATTCCATTAGCCACTTTTCAACTTTTGAGACACTGTATGTAGAATAACGGAACTCAACCCCGCGCTTCGTCTACCAAAGAACAATTTGTAAACTTATTACTATGCTCAGATAAGGTTTTAGATTAGCGTGTGCCCAAGGTGCTCTCATCCAAACTCATGATTTTATATAAGATTGAAACTTTGACAATAACACTAATTTAATCAGATTTCAGACGGAATTAATTGTTATTTGTTAATATTTTCATTTATTCGCTCTGGCGCCCAGGTAAAAAAACCTGGCGTTGAGTTCCGCTACTTAACACGTAATGCCTCGAAAAATTCGGCGGAAAGTAGAGAACGGAGTGTCTTAACATTAGGTTTCCTCTGCCTCTGCCCTGCTGTGTACGGGAAGCAACGTGAAGCTTTTTTATTTATTTAATCAGATTTAACCCAACTAAGCTATACTTTATATATCTACCTATATATAATATATACAGGCACCTTTTATATATTGTCCTTTCTAAACACGTCTCTATATCACGCGAACAATACGCAGTAAATCAGCAGAGTGTCTGTTAGTGGGTAAAAAAGAGGGAAAAAGGGTTGATGCAGTCTTGCTACGATGCCGCCAGTGAATTTTTGAGTATTACTTCTTTTTGTATGAGGCTCTTTAGTATGATTATTAGGATATTTTTATAAAGAAATGTTAAGACGAATCGATCAACAGAAATTATCATAAAGTCTACTACTACTATTGGTTTGATCTCTATAATTCCAGGGACAAACATACATACAAACATGGTCTGATTATAAATAAAAAATATAATAAAAACATTACCCTTCTCTGCAACGCTCAGTCAGATAAAAAAGAGAACTTTCAAATATATAAATTACATAAGATAAACAATATTCATCGTACCAGACACCGATAAAACTCTGTTGTTTTGTATTAAGTAGGTGTATTAAGTAGTAGTAATTGTAGGTATTTGCATTTTGCATATTTTTAAAAACATATCACCTTTAAATGTGACATTATGAATAAATCTGGGTACATGGCTAAATGTCAGCTTCTTCATTTTATAAAAAGATTATTCACAAATATGTCTAGCATCTCATAGAGTAAGCAAAATAAGTCTATAGAGATCTTAGATTTTCATAATTTTTTAAAACTTTTCGTGCTGAATATATAAACTGCGCCGCGCAGACGCGCGTTATACTACATTATGTAAACATCTCCTATAAAGTACTTGTAAGTATCACTTGTATTACAATTTCATGGGTATTTTGTCATGTGTATTTTAAATCACACGCCGATTGCTTTGTAGATTTGATTTCTTCATAAGATCTCAAGTGAGATGAGATGAGGATCGAATATGTTTGTTTTTACGTTAGTAGAGATGTATTAAACATGAAGGACACATGTTAGTATGATTGGTCCAGCGGCGTGCACGACACGCGGTCTGGCTTTTTGCCTAGCGATTTTTGTATGTAGAGCTTTCGATAGGATTGTGCTACAGAACCCTAGCTGTAATATGTTTTGATATATAGCTTTGATATTTTTTTTACGACGTATGCGTGCGAGGGGAATAATGAGTGATGTGAAACCTATCCTCGATTACATTAATTGATTGTATTTTTTTAAGTTGTTCTACAACTCATTTAGTTGTTAGTGTGGCGTATAATTATTTTGAAATGTTATTTAAGTGAATTTAATTTGTTTGAAATTGTTAAGGTAGAAATATTTTTAAAAAGAAATTAAATTTTTCAAACAAACAAATACGGAAGATGGAATGTTCTATATTAGGTTCTCTCTGCCCTCAATAACCTTGATTTTGCTTAGAAATAATAAAACTTACATAAGTGGAAAAATTAAAAAAACGAAAATAGTTAGTGTAGGCGTGCCTTTATCGATAAGGAATTCACTTTAATATTATCTATGGTACTAAGAATTTCTCAGGATAATTTTTTGTCTAATATCGTAGCGTGAATCTTAGCTTAAATTGCATTCGCAGTATAAAACATTCAACCTCGTGTCTTCATTTTCATTTTATTTTGAATTTTTAAGTTTTTGACTGCTATAGCCCGACATTTTTAAATAACGCTTTTATTTTAAGAAATATTTTTGGGATCTTAATGATATATTGTTAATTAAAGAGGAAAAAGGGAAAAGTAAATTCCCTAATCACACTTTTATGAGGAGAGAAAAATAATTCTCAATTTTTTTGCTTATCTTATTAATATTGCCGTATTTTATAAATATACAGCTGTTAAACAGTTTATAAACGTTTTGTTATGAAATACTAGTTATTTTTTTTGTTGCATGATATCTTATCGCATCATCTAAACGGACATCCATCTTGCCATCTAAATCAGAGACAAGTAAAAATAACTAACTGTGTATGGCGTTGTTTTTTGTCGCTAAGTGCAAAGCCTCACGCTGTTCGCGTTGTCGCTGGACACAGACGGACCTACAAAAACTGCATAAATATAAAACGAAAGGACAGTCAATGTTGTCAATGTTATATTAATCATAAAAGTATCATGATGATCGTATTTTTATATGTACTTAGTAGAATTATATTAGAATAGTTTTGTTATATCAATTTAGTTAAATCAATTTAGGTTATATTATATAAATAATCGAGAATATAAGTCCTCGATAATGATATTAACATAGATATAGTAGTTTAGTATTATTGTTTCTTTAAACATATTAGTAACTAGCAGATCTGCATATATAAATAAAGCAACTGAAGACCCGTATATACAAATTGCTTACAACTCTAAGTTTGATCTTGAGATCGTTTTACTTTATAGTTGATTAAAACGGCATCTTAAGATCGATCTTGAAGGAAAGAGCGATTTTTAAATACCGGCCTAAGTATAATAATCAGTAGAGTACCAAAATAATTAACTTATTTTTTACTGTATAGGGGATAACGTGACCCAAAAGCCTATTGGAAACTGTCCTGTCCTATACCTACTGTGAGGAGGAGGAGTAGTTGGGTTCGAATCCCGCTATACACATATTTTTATACGTTTCTAAATATTATTCTTCATTCAGAGTGTGATTAACACTTTAATAAATTATATAATGTGTACAGCGTTTGTAGCGTCTGTGTAAATAATAAGGCACTATATCCCGACAATATAAATAAATAGTGAAGCGATGTCGGTGCGTCTGTAGTACCCATCGATCAAACTGTGAGAGGTTACATTCTGATAAATATTAATATCGTTAATCTCTAACATTAATATACTTGGTCCCTGCTTACTGTTTTAACTTTGTTGATAGGTGAACGTGAGAACGTTGACTTTTTATGTACTTGAATAAATAATTATTTTGTAATGTCTATCTTCTGCTTTTGAAGCAGATATATGTATGTGTATACAAAACTTATGTTACTAAATGCTTGTCAGGAAATGCACAGTCGTCACTGCGTCTCTAGGTAGGTACTTTATTAAATTAAAGAAGATTTTAAAAAAATATATATTATAAAGACAAATTTTAGTGATCTTATTTGAAAGCTCTGCTTGTTTTTATTAGACATACACATTTAAGAAATAATAAATTATTCTACTATTTTTCCTACAACATTTTGTTTTAAAATATATAAAGCTTTCATTGTAAAATGGTTAATACTACTATAAAGTTAATTACATGCTTGCTTACTTAAATTAAATCAAAATCAGCGTCACAGTGTATCCCGCACACAGTTGAATAGTCAGAGGGAACCTAGTATTCAGACACTTTATTCCCTACTTTCCGAATTTTGAAGGCATTGCGGCGGAACTCAACGCCGCTTTTTTTCCTTGACACAAGAACGAAGAGATGGTAATATAAATTTAAATAAATATTCCATTCGAGTATGTATCGAGCCCACAAGCAATCGCGTATACAGTCACACTTTGTAACCCTGCGTCACGACTGGCCTAAAATTAAAGTAGATTTTTTTTGTTACAAATGCATTTTTTTACAAAATATTATTTTAATTTGATATTTCACACATATCTAAATTAACTAAGCACTCCAAACTCCTAAACATTTCAGCAATGTGTGATAAACTATTATCGTTTTTTCCGTTTAGATCTCTGGACCCAGTTCCAACGTTTAAATTACCCCAAAAATAAATAACTAAAACTCAAACAAAAACACCACAGTTGCTTCATTTAACGATTAATCGGAGAATCTTGAATTCGACACGACGAAATTACAGGCCACATAACCTTCGACCAAAAATGTTAAAAAATATTTAGTTTTTTTTTCGAGGTAAGTTTATCTCGTCGCCTCATCTGGAGTTTCCCGGGAGGATGGAATTAAAACATTGCGTTTTTAGTCGAGATGGTATCTCTTGGTCCTTCGGAGATGCCTTCCAGATTTATTTTATAGTACCAGTTCGGTTTTGTATTACTGTGCCTTTTTGTTAATGATCAATAAAATATAATGTTGTTTTCTTTTTTTTTGTGAAAATTCTCTTTTTTATTTTAAAATATGTTTGTTTGTGTATATGAATATACCTATACATTACATTATATAATTCTGAGTACAGTCATGTTTTTTTATTATTTTTATATTATAGAAACAAAAATAGAGAAATAAATTATCTATGAACTATATCTGTTTTTTTTATATTTATTAAACTATATGTTTACTGAACGAGAAAGATAGTTTAATAACTCCTTCTTATTTTAAACAGTAGACATGATACGCGTCTATCTATAGTCAAAGTATTCGAATTCACACCTCATCTTATCAATGATCTAATATAAAAAAAGGAAATGTTGATAATTTGACACTCCACTAAGATTATGTTACGTTTATTCCGTAGATTAAAAACCGGTTGGTTAGTCGAGTTTATTTCGATTTGATTTACTAACGAGAGAACGGGATCGCTGTCATATAAAATTAATAGAACACTGTGTTTTTAACTATTAGATAAGTATTAAATAAATGCTGATAGATTAAATTCAGCATTGAATTTTGCCACTACCACGCGCTGACTCTTAAATCCTCTTTGTGAAGAGTGGAGAACGGAGTATTGTTACTTTTGACTAATTCTTCACATATTTTCTCAGTAATGACTGCGTTATGTTTTTTATTCCGCGAAAAGGTGAGATCTAACTATATTGAGATATATATGTAGGTATGTATCTTTAGTTTTAAATAAGACTAAATAAACTATATTTTTAATTATATTTGTGTATTTGGTTGACTTTTTTATAAAAACCTTAATTGTAAGATATTGAGGTTTTTTGTTCTCTTTTATCGATAGCTTTATTTATTGTTAGGACAACTTGGTAAATTAAACACTATTAACTGTTAAGTAAGTAAGTGTACAACTCATTTGACAGCCTTAATATTTTTTCCCTTAAGTAAACAATTTACATCGTACCTCCCATTACATAAAAAAACAAAACCAAATTCCATAGTAATTAATTAAAAAAACAAGCGCGCCAAAACAGAACACGTACCTGCTCGTACATACACCGCGATCTTCATTAATCAGTGTTACTTAATTTTTTTGTTTCTCTCAATCATTTCCATAGTTTCTTGTGTTGCTCATCGATTTATGTATTGTAATAATAAATCATGCGCGTGATCATTATTGATAATAATTTATAGTAGATAGAGTTAGATGTAGGCAGGCGTGCGCGGGCGCAGCCGTATTGCCCATAAATCAATTCTGTAGCGTGACGTCCTCGCAGGAAACCCGTTCGAATCCAATGGACAAGTAATTTCTTGGTTCCGCGGTTTCGTGTAACGTCTAATTGTAGGCACATGTTTGCTATTTTATTGCTAGAAGAGTTTTATTTATGTTTGCTTTTACGTTTTTTTTTTTCACTAACTTTCCATACGCTTGCTTAGTGAAAAAAAACGTAAAAGCAAACATAAATATTATATTGAAGTGCTGGCTTGTTATAGGCAGTTTTCGTCATAACATCAATGTTAAAAAAACAATAATGTCGTGAAATAATTATTAAAGGCCGCGTTATAGCACAGGGGTCCAAAGAGTGCGATTAAGCGCGACGGTTGTTTGTTCGATTCCCACTCGGGGAAATGAAATATTTAATATTTTCATTTGAGGAAATGAAAATATTGTTGAGGCAAAGCGTGGCGGTGAGTTCCGCCGTTCAACTGGCAATGCCTCAAGAATTTGACGAAAAGTGGGGAACGGAAGTGTATTTACAACTATTAATGGGAAACGGAGTATATTTACACTAAGTTTCCATATAACCTCTGCCTACCCTGCTAAGTGCGGGATACAGTGACCTTTAGTTTATAAAACCGTTTTTCTTTATCTAATTTATTTTACTGTTTTTTTTTCTAATTTATTTACGCTTTACGCTGTTTTCTCACATAGCGGGGTAGACAAGGAAAGAAAGTAAATCGATTAAGTCTATTGAAAAAAATATAATATTTTGATATGAAAATACATAATACCTACTTAGGTATATGTTGCAAGCCTCTATTATTTATACGTCATTTTATAGTTAAGTTTTGATTCATCTAAAAAGATACTATCTAATGCATTTAATAAGGCGAAACGTTGGTCTTACGTATCATTGAATAAATAATCAATAAATAAAATTCTCGGACGATGCCTTTGAAGCGGCCGACTGTTTAACGTGGTGTATTTATTGTAGGCATATCGAATAGTCTTGTAAGTTTAGCACATGATTCGTCACGTTATGGAGAATAAAATTAAGTTGTTAGGTACCTCATACGTACCTATTAACCGCCGTAGTGGCGCAGTGGCACAGCGTCTAACGTTAACGCGATGCTTGTGGTTTCGATAGCCACTAAGTGGAATGATTTTGTTTAAATCATTACTACTTTACCCTTTCTGTTAAACAAAACACAACATTAAGTTAGAAACAAATAAAAGAAGCGTGGGTTTGAATCCCGCTATATATATATATATATATATATATATATATTTATAGGTTTCTATGTTCTTAATGTGTGAATAACATTTTAAAAATGTTGAAAATATCCAGGATATAGATTTAATTACTTCTAAAACAATCATGATATAGAAACACAAAACAGAGCAGGGGTCGCTTGTAATGAAATCAGAATTACATTAGATGGGCTAATGAAGCAGGGGGTAGTAACGAGATTACACTCTTAAACTGATTACAAAGACATCCCGGCGTCTGTCGATGATTTGTGACTCATTCATATAAAGGCATAGATACTAGTATACTACTGTTTGACTGGTCTTCATCTGCATAAAAATATATATATTTTTATTAATAATATTATTTTGTTATCAGAGCAAAGAAAATTATTAATTTCCCCGAGTAGACATCGAAGCCTTAACCGCCATGCTTAGTCAGGTCCCGCTCCGTACATATGTGCCATAACGACCTTTGACTAAATAAGGCTAGCTATCGAGCCTAACTCAGTACTATAACAGATTTTTTTAAGTCCTACTATTGTCTGTCGTTGTTTTTTGAGCCTCTCACATAAAAGATATTGTCTTATTATTATATAAAAAAATTTAAAAAAACTCAGAGTGGAAGTGAACCCGTACACCTCCCAAATGGCCTATAATTTTATATATTTATATATGTATAGTGTGCATTATTCTTATAGGATGCATCAAATTCGATTAAGTTCAGAATTACTTCCGGCTCATAGCACTCCCTATACGACATTAGTTTTCATTTTCGGCCCTTCACTTCGGTGATCTAGTTAGTGCGGCGGGGGCTTTGTGATCAAATTACTGAACTTATGGAATGTTTGCATTGTGTATATTGTCTGTACCTACGTACTTCATTTTATGCTTTATTTGTTTTAGTTTTGTAACGCAGCCTTTTATATAATATGTAATTATTATATAAAACTCTTTGAGCACTGTTTAATAATTTATATATATCTATCTATCTACCAAAAAAGAAAATTTTATTTGACACTTAATTTTTCCGGACATCCAAATATATTATTCCTTATAATCAGTTTGCAGAATGTTAGTAAGAATTTATAAAAGTATAACGTGTGAACGTATTTTAAACCGCTTATTTAATTGTTTTATGTATTGTATTGTATATACGTATAAACTTACTAGTACCTATATAGTTCTTCCTTTTTTTACTTTCCTATGCCCGTATATTTAAACTGCTCTCTAGTCTGAGATCGATTTTGAGATTCGTTTTCATTAATAAATTATATAACTACGAATGAAAATTTCCATCCATTTCCAGATCGATCTCAGACTTGAGAGCGATTTATAAATAGGAGCCCTAGGCAGGTCAATCATCCATCGAAACTATAAATATCTATTATCTGTTTTTTTTGTACAGATTGTAACATTCAAATCTTGAAAGTACAAAAGAATCATCTCATTACTATTCCGTATATTCTAATTTTCAGCATCAGTAGTTACGCTCAGGGTAGCGTTAAAGCGAGTTAAATGAACAAAGTTACGCGCGTGGCGACTTTCGCTACGCCTGCTCTGCTTTAATGTGAAAAATTTTTGTATTATGCATATCTATTGCTTAACAACTTACTTCCTTTGTGTTTTTTTTATTATCATTTAAGTTGTGGCTTTAAACGCGACTGTCTTGGGTTTGATTTCCTCTCGGAAAAATGAAATATTTGCTTTTATTGCTCCTAATATGAGTAGAGAATGAAATGTGTTAACAGTAGGTTCCCTGTCTTCACTGTAATGGACGCATTATATCGTGAAACTATTAAAATCTAAAGCAGGAGGAAACCTAATGTTTCAATACTCTGTTCTCTACTTTATATTTTAGATTTTATGTATTTGAGACGTAATGTTGGAATTTGACACCTAATATAAGTTGGAATTTAATACCTAAAAACCAAGATTTATTTGTAAAATGTTACAACAAAATGGCACTCAAATAAATTTCAATCTTGAAATAAACACAAATAGCTGTTGACTCCGATATAATCTTGAAGTAAATCAATCTAGATCGGTATCAGTTACTTTGTAAACGTTAGAAGTAATATAAAGTTACTAGTTTTTACTGGCGGCTTTACCCGCGTTGTCGAATGGAAATAACTTAGAGCTGTGTACACATTCTAAATATTATAGTGTTTTATCTTTGCCACTTTAAATAAAAACAAAGTTTTTACTTTTAACTATTCTATAAAATCCTAATACAATGAAAATGAAAATATTAAATATTTTCATTTTTCTGCTTTAGTAACGAGGCAAAGCGCGGCGTTGAGTGCCTACCACGCTATGTGCGGGATACAGCGAAAAGCTAAAAATAAGAAAAAGAACCAATAGTTCCTGAGATCAAACAAACTATTCAGCTTTGTAATATTAGTACATGTATACCTGTATTACACACCACAAGGCACATTGGTTGCGTGAAATGAAATGCAACTCGCGTTCCAATAAATTATTCCACAGCTGCTACTACATAGTAAATAGAGTAAGAACTATTGCTAATCACGAATAGTTTAAATCACTACACATTATTTAAAGATTTTATAGCCTTCGGTATAAATATATGTATGTATGTATGTAAGTATAGCGTGTGAACGTATTTTTCACAGTATGTTTCCGTACTTATGCATAAAATATTTGTGGATTCTTATTGTTGCTTGGAACTGAATTGTCTTAATAGGAAATGGAATGTCTTAACACTACCTAACACAATTTTCTTCTGTATGTGGGCGTGGACAGGTTGTCTTTCACTATGTATCTTTCCCACTCTTTAATTTTTACATTGATACATTTTTTTTATCTTCACGCACTATCCCTCATATAGAAAAATATACAGTGGCAGCCTAATGTTAAGACACTCCGTTCTCCACTTTCCGCTCAATTGCTGGAATAAGTGACGGCGCTAAACGCCTCGCCTTGCCAGAGCTACGAACTGTTTTTTTATGTTTTTAATCATAAGAATAAAAGAAGGACGCCTTAAAACTGATTATTAAACTTAAAACTTCCTTTTTTGTATTTATAAATTGAAATCTTATGATACGACGGATTACAAAGGAAGTATTAAGAATGTATTTTTAAATTTTTAATTATTTTATCGTATGTATATATTATCTACAGCGGGTTCATTAAGATAATGCAAGTATTTTAAATGTATTTTGTTATCTTTTCGCCATATTATATTTTATTGTAAAACGTGTAATGGCGTTTTTATGTTAATTTGTAAAAATTAAGGCCATTGTGGCGCAGTGGAACAACGTGTGATTGCAAACGTAGTGGCTATGGGTTTAAATTCTGCTCTAAGGTTATGTCACAGAAAAGCTGACACATCAGGGTTATGACATTCGATTGTTTCTGTTTATTGTGCAATGTGCAAGATAAAGCTAAAACTAAAAAATAAAGTTAAAAAGCAGCTTCAGTCAATTTTGTTACAATTTGTTTACTACATATTCGGGTGCATTGAGCTTTGCTCGTCCAATGCAAGGTATATAGGTCCCATAGGACCAACGGTAAAAAAAACATTGATTTTAGTTAAATTTCAATACACAATATATTAAATATATTTGTATAATCCGGCACCAGATTAAAAACAGAGCATATACTTACTATAGTATCTACTCGTTAACTGATAACGTAAAGATGTTTATTATGTTATCAGTTAACGAGGGTATCTTTCCTTACATTAATATATACGTAAATAGATAAATTGGTTTATTATATATCTTGACAGAAAACGGCATCAATATCCGTTTCATCATCGTCATCATTAATATGTTTATCAGTTTTAAGTGATAATTATATCACCTAAGCCTAATCATATCGATCACCTGCGGCTTATCAGTAAGAGATTACTCTAGTGGTAGATTCCCACCACTGCACCAATAATTAAGTAATCATATATTTCCATAATCATTATTATTTTATTGAGCTTAATTGATTAGTATTTATTTACACTTTACACGTACGATTGTTGACGCTATCTAATAATTATCTTAATAGATTTATTATGCGCTATTTTGGGACATAATACTTCCTGTATTTGATAATTTGTGATGATTGTGAATTTGATTTAGTTTTGTAGAAATTTTATCTATATAAAACGTTTATATATAAATATTGATATTACCTATAACATATACAGACAAAATTCGGTGTTCTGTTCTGTCATTTTTGCAATGTGTCTCCATAAACCCATTTCGTAAGAACTTTTCCCACTACGTCTATATATATTTTTTCATTTTCTGATTTATAGGCAAATGGTGACGATAGCTCCTATCATTTCATATACATATTTGTTAAACAAGCGGCAATAGTAGACCAGAGTGATACATCACTAGGCTGCCGCTGTTAAGCTCATCTCGGAAATGAACACAGTTACCAGTTAACTTCGAATATATCAAAGCTCCAAAAACCACTAATCCTGGGGATTTATTCCGATGCAATGATTTAGTGACAGCAGATGTCATCGCTCTAGCGATTGAGATGTGGGATGCTGCATTATTACTAAAGATGTATAGTTTACGTTTATTTTGGAGATGGTAGTTTACGTTTATTTTAATAGAAAAATATAAATTTTAAACGAACTTTGCAAATTATGCAATTATTTTATGTGGTTGTTACGTTGACTTAAAAATACTTCTTTAAAATAAAAATTAAATGATGAAAAATTTGGCAACTTTCATACTACCTATGCCTAGGTAAATTATAAATTTTAGTCTATGAGTGAAATTCATAATTTAACATTCGTTTTTTAAACTGCATTATTCCTGTGAGATAAGACAGAAATAAACGGATATCCAAACTACCATGTCTAACATAGGTCTTTCTCTCGATTAACATTCTTTATACATATCCTGGTGGATAAAATTTTGACACCTGTATATGTACCTAACATATACAGGTGACAAAATTTTCAAATATCTAAATTTTTAAATTTATATTTACTGCAATAACAGCAAAGAAAAAAAATGTCTCATAATCTACACCACAATTTAATAGACCACTAAACAGACGTTAGTGATGTTCACGTGATAGAAACATCGCCGCTTATTCCACTAAGCGTCGCTAATCCCGGAGATTTGTTCTGAAGATTTACCGAGAGCAGATGTCATCATACACGTCCGCCGCGTTATTTGTGACAGCTGGCTGGTATTGCGTCTTGATAGTTGAGTGTTTGGAATGTTATATGTAGGTAGGAACTAATATAGGTACCTACTATATCCTGTGTTAAATGTTTTAATCTATTACATATTTTATAAGTTATAAGTCACTTTTTATTCAGACAGTGACATAACGTAAATGTTAAAAAGGGAGAACCAACTGCAGTACTTTGTCAGAATAGACCAAGGAAATAATTACGCTCTATTTCCATGTTTTAGTTTCTGGCCTAGATAATTCTTTGTATTTTACTATAATGTCTAAGATTATAATCTTATGTTTTAAAAAATCTATGAATTTATATAGTTTTTTTTTTCTTTTTACTCTCAAATACATATTGATAGTTATGTCCTAGGTATGCATGCTGAATGGAAAAACTAGAGGTCGGTAGAATGAAAAATTATGCGTTATATGCTTGTAATTCAAATCAGTATCAACGTATATGTATGTGCTAATTAGTGATAAGTACATCACTGCGTATATAACTAATGTCGGTTCCAATTACTTACTTCAACACTTTTAAGTTATTTATTTATCTAACTTGACCATTTAACCGTATAGTAAAATATCAATTATTCCATAAACAAATGGAGATTGACTCTAATTGCCAGTAGACCGAGTCTCGTCGGTTGGAAAGGGACGTAATGTAATTACTCAGGCGCGCACTGTATCGTTGTATGGGCGTGGCCGCGTGTCGTTACGTGTCGATGGATCGCAGAGCGATTGTTTTGTCGATAACAAAGTGGTTTTAAATTAACTTGCTAGGTTAGGGAAACATGGTTTTGGTATTTGTCACAGGTGATACAATTGGAAATGTCGAAATTATTTTATTTTCAGTTTTTATTTTCAGACGTCAGACGTTCTGTATTTTTACTTGTGTGTCTCGATGTCCCCAAATACAGCACCGGAGCGTAAAACGTCCTGTTTTTCAAAATGGCACTAAAAATTTGGTCGACCAACCAACTGACAAAGACAACGAAAGCACCAAATTTTTTTTCAAACCATGGCTAAAAAATCCGATGCCCCATTTTGTGCCGAAACAAGTCTACTTAAACTGTAAATTAAATCAGATTCAGCTGTATCCCGCACACAGCATGATAGGCAGACGTAACATAGTGTTAAGACACTCCGTTCCCCACTTTCCGCCGAATTATGGAGGCTTTGCTTGTTGAGTGACTCAACACCGCGCTTTGTGCCTCGACACCAGAGCGAAGAAATGAAAATATAAATGTAAATAAATATTACATTTATTTGGAGGTAATAAACTCTTTTAAAAAGTCTAATATTGTTTTTTCTTAAATTATTTAATTATCTGTTATAATTATTAATTTGGTCCTATTCTGGTCCTTTTCGACCAGATTGTCAAATTATTAACGGATCGAAATTGTATCTATCAATATAAAATCTAGTGGATCGATCGATCCACACCGTTCCTGGATCGAATTGACCATCCCTTATCAGATATCGGTCAACTGCGCCTGAATGGAGTGACATATCTAAATATTATTATTATTGGTTTATATTATTGAATAAATATCTACATATTTGTGTAGTTTAAGAATACCGAATGAACCCTGCTAAACGCTTTGTTTTCCATACACGAATACAGATTACTATGCAAATATTAAATATTTTACTAAAAATAATATCGCACACATACAATTTTCCTGTCAAAGTTGTAAACCTTTGGCTAAATGACTCTACTCCACGACTGCTTCGCCTTATTGGTGTACATAAAGGCACTGACGGAGGCGTTTAAGTAAGGACTCAAGTACAATTAATATTTTTTCTTTCTTTTTAGCTTTACGCATATAGCATGTTAGACAGAGGAAACTTATTATTAATAAATGTTATTCATAATATAATATTAAAAAAATCAGTTTCTTACTAATTAATTTCATCCTAATTTTCGATTTCGTCGTGGCGCAGCGGCACAGCGTGTGACTCTAGACGTGACCGTTGTTGTTTGTTCGCTCTGTTAACAAGACAAAGGGCGGCGTTGAGTTCCGCCACTGTCTCGAAAATAAAACATTTTATAGATAATATTCCATTTTTGCTAGCCCGCTCCGGTTACACTGTGCTCTAATGAATCGTAAACAACGGATACCCGTGGGCCGATACTGGTCCACATAAAATCACAACGGGGTGCTTCCTAGAAATTACTCGCAGCTACTTTATTGAAACTGTTTTAATTAATCCGAAGAGCAAATTATTTATGTATCTACGGTGCGTTTATATTGCGCTGGTAATTAAAAGCCGTTTTGAATATTATAGTCGTTTTATCGATCTAACATTGAACCAGGCTGAAATGCTGTTGTTGAAAATCATATTTTTCAATATGTAATAAAATCTACTATACTGAAAGTTGAAGGTTTTTAAGCTTCACGCTGTATCTCACATACAGATATAAGTAGGCACCTATCGCAGGGTAGGCATAGAAAACAAAGTGCTTAGACACTCCGTTCCTTCTGATTCTTCAAATGGTAGTCGTACTTAACGCCGCGCTTTGTTTTCTTACTAGACCGTATTATTCCTCCTAGTGGGAATCGAACTCGTTGCGTTAACAGTCAGCTGACGTGCCGATGCGCCACGACGACGTCAAAAAATTCACACGTAGAGTTTATCTTTCGATAATTGTTTCATATATTATGTTTATCTTATTATTAAGTTTTGGTAAAATCTATAAATATAATAAAAAAAATATTAAAAAAATGTATCTAAGTAAACTCAAGTCCTAGTTAAACTTAGCTTAAAGTAATTGTAAAAATAGTATATAGTAAAAATAGTACTAAGTAAAAAAATATTATGCAGACGATATTATACAGGATCCATTCATTTCAAGTAAACAAACATTGAAGACATTTAAGAGGACAAGAACACAAATAGAGTCCAATAAAATAAAGTATCGAGCTCATCTAAATTATAAAATTGACCGGCCAATATTGTCTCCCTTTTATCCACAGCATCGGTTTCACATTGCATTTAAATATCAATTGAAAATTCCACCCAAGTTATTCACATAATGAAAAGCTGAGTTTATATTCAACGATCAGAAATCCACATACATGGTGAGGATGTCGCTTAAATTACGATTCACCTGTTTGTTTGTTTTTAAACCTACCTAAGTAATACATTTTAGAAAAATATTTCAGACAACATATAAAAATTTGTACTTAGCGGGACTCGAACCCGCGCCTTTGCGTAACCCGGGACGGTTTCCTAAGTCGCGTGTTCTTTGTTGGTGGGAACTTAACTTACTTATCTAAGTACCTAATGACGTAACAAATTTCTAAAATGGCATTTTAAAGTATTATTCCACAATTAGGATAAAGAAAGATGCTTAGAAAATGTATTACAAAAAAAGGCGCATAGTAGCAGGTATTGTAGCATTAAATTATAACAAATTTATTTTTTCCTTCATATCTATTGACAAAATATAAGTTTTAAAAATATGTATATTTTCATAAATTGATTGAGTAGAAGGAATTAGTACTTATTTGAATACTTTTGTATCTTTTTATGGTGTTGCTGTTGACATATACGAATACATGCTCGTATATGGTATGGTAAAGTGAGGGGCATAATACCATAAAAATACCATAGCAATAAATTCTCATATATTTATTTGACGTAAATACGAAATGTTTTTTTTTGCTATCACAATTTAGCTATAAAGAATATACTATACTCTATTGAATATAATGATAAACGTGAACAGAGAACGCGTACAAAGCCTAGTCTATCCTTCTTGTATTTATAATTATAACCTATGTATATAATTTTATTTCTAGTTCAAATCACCAATTTCCTATTTTATACGTCTACGTCTACTTCTAACTTGTACCACGATTGTACCTGTGTGAATTGATACCTGTGTGAATGAAGTCATTGGTTAGTAAATACCAACAACTTTCTTAAAGTAATATGCCTCATGAAACGTCTGTATAATATTTTAGTATTTTCATACCGCTTCCTTGAGCACATTGAAGTCATGTAGATGTGATTTTCCATTTGAACCGCGTCCGTTTAAATATAATAAATTGAATTATATTATTTTTTTTAAATTACTATCGCTATTGATCTCTAGTATAGTAACCGAGTATTGCTCTAGGTACAGTTCTTTAACAAAAAGCAGGCTCTACGACGCAATTATAAACTACTATAAAGGTTAGTATAAAATATTAGTATTTTAAATTTTATACACTAGGTACCGCATATAATATTTTGTATTTTTACTTTATTCGATCAAAGTCAATGTAAGTATATGTATATTTTATATTGAAAACTGTCTTTACATCGTTTTTTGTATGTTTGTTTCTATTTATATATATTTTTCTAATATTTATTTGAAAATAGTGTATCATGTTAGTGCGGGACAGGCGCAGGCGCAGGCGGGCGGGTCACACCGGCGCCGGCGGCATTACGTCGGGTCTAGTGCGCGCGTGCGCTTCACTGAGCTACATTATCTGCACGCCTTACGATTTGTGCACAAGTTATGCGCTTATACTATCATGTTACAATAGATTCTTTTTTGTATTCACTTATCTACCCGTTCTTAGGAATAGGTAGGGAAAAATTGTGTTGGCATTAGTCACTCTATACTTCATCGATGATCTTATTTAGTAACTCCTTAGTGTTTTCATAGAAAAATAACGTTAAGCAGATAATTACTGTTAATATTAAATACCCAAAAAAGACAAATATTAATATATTCCAGTCCAGTGATAGTCTTCTTTGCCCAGCAAAGACTCGATCAATAAGTGATCCTTATAAGAGTTCCATTTTTAACTTTTGAAATACAGAACCCTAAAAATCGAAGATACCACGTTTTATGGAGTTTAAATACTACAAAAAGTTTAAATTAGTTTTTATTTTTTTATTGTTTATCTTTATTTTATATAATGAAATTATGATCAAACGCTGTCAGGACATTACTTGATACTCTATAATGTTATATCTTGATTACCTTCTCTTTGTCAGCGCCGACCTTTGTCTCCTTCGCTTATCAAATTCTCTATCAGCATAACCACTTCCATCTAAATGAACAACATCAAATTTGAAGGGTTTTGCCTTTTTCCAAACGATTGGATTTCATACGACCGACGTGACGGCGTCGTATCGAATTACACATTTTCCTCGAATTGATTAGAATATTTATTTAATATTGTAACTAGATTAGCAAATTATGTTTGTGTAATAAAAAAGTGGTAAAGTTTTAATAGATAGAGCAATTTAGAAATATATTATAAGACAAATGCACATAAATGATATACCTATCGAATGTAAACAACGATCAATAAATTATAATTAAAAGTATCTTCTCAGCTTCATGACTATACTGAATTTTCATTTAAAATAAATATCTATACGATTATTAAATATTATAATAACAATTTTGATAGAAACCATAAGAAAATAGATTATATATTATGTATGTATGTACATACGCGAATACTATAACCGTAGAACCTAAAAATAATTGACTGAAGAAGACGTATTATTTTACTCTTATGTTTATTGAAATGCTTTCAATTAAACCCGAGTCGCGCTCGAGCGCCGCCTTTTTATCGCGCATGCGCAAAAAAATACCCATTACTCAGTATTACGGGACGCCTTTTCAAGTTTGCACAAAGAAGTGCCGACTGAAGGGACATTCGAGTACTTTGAAGGTATAAGGGTATGGTGGCACTTGCGTAGTTTAAGTATCAATTGTACCATATTTGGTAAAATCAAGCTTTGTGTTTTTTTATAAGTTTGTTGAACGTAAAATGTTTATTTGATTGATGTGCTTTCTGTGTTGGATTGGTTAAATAGTTTGGTCTTTGTTTTTTTTTTATCTAACTAGCTATAAAAAAATAAATAAAATTCTCCTAATTTATGTTTTTACCTTAGGTCAAGTAGATCCTAAATTTAATATTTGAAGATAGCTAATATGATTTAGACAGACAAAACAAACAGCTTCGTATTTGAGTTTTCTTTTTATCTTATTAAAATATTATCTTAGAATCTACAAATTAAAATAAATTAAAGTAGTGATCACAATTGAATTACAACAACACACAATTGAATTGCGTGTTTGATACTCACTCAAGGAAATGAATTATTTAAATATTCCTTTCTTCGCCTTGGTATCAAAGCAAAGCGCGACGTTGAGTTCCTTCACTGCAATGTCTCAAAAAATCGGAAGACAATAGAGAACAGAACGCCTTAACACATATTCTCTCTTCCTACCTTTATATACGCGGCAAACAGCGTGAAGCTAAAACTATCACGATTAAAACGCTGTCCATACAAAACGCTTATAATACAACCCCACACATCCAGTTACCTCAAGATTCCAATTTTATAAAAGCCTTATAGAAACAAAGAGTTGGACCCTTTGAATCCAAATCCCGTCTTAAACGTCTATTGACTATTGTTCCCGATACGTTTTTGTACTTTCTATATGTATTAACGTAATGTAATATTCTATTGTGTAGAATTTTTGATATCGGATGATCTGTTTGCTATTTTTGTATTGTTGGGATGAATTTGATGTTCAAAGCTTGTACGTGAAATGTTGTTAACACCTGGTTAAGGAGATGAGATTTTTTTTAGTTTCACGCTGTATCCCCCATAATGGAGGATAGGCAGAGAGAACTTTTTGAGATCTTACATATCGAGTGGTGAAACTTATCACCGCGTTTGGAGTTGTTACCGGAGCGAGGAAATGAAAATATTTGGTTCCCGGAATAGAAATTGATCCTACGACCATCATGTATACTGTCTTTAGGGGAAGCCTTTTCAAGTTGATGGATGTGATGCTGCGCCACGGCGGTCTCATCGGTATAAAATATTTTATCAAAAAGTGTATCAACTGTACAAAAATATTAACATAAAATTTGAAAATGAGCTTCTTTGTTTTCGGCTCGTTATATATTAAACTATTTAACATCTAATTTTATTTACATAGTATATATCCATAAATTAATAATAAGCAGAGATAACATATTTATCCTCTGAATCAAAAATATTTAAACATAAATAGACACCAACAACTAGGTAACGAAAATAAAAGCTCTACGTAGAGTCACATCATTTCCACCTACAATATCCTTAAATAAGTTTTCAAAAAACGTATAAATATCATGCTAAAATAAATTTACTATTATTCATAACATGTCTATCAATTGTACCGAAAAAAATGACAAAGACTTTATTACTTACCCTCCCCTAACCGCTAAACACCGTTGTTCCTTTGTAAGTAACTGTCACGCCCGTATTGCGTCAAGCACAATGGCTATGTGTTGACAAGTATTGTTGGAGTGCGCGGGCGCACTCAGATTTTTTTTTATATTTTGTAGTGATTTTTCTTTTTTTTCATACATAGTAAGGAATCGCAATATTTGTAGAGTAATTAATTTAAGTAGTTGCTTAAGAATAATGTTTTGTTTATTGTAGGTGTTTGTCTTCCACACGTCTCCCATATTTTTGCGATTAATAAACAAAAACCGAATATATTTTAGAAAATTCTAATGGCCCAATACCATAATTATTTTTATAATGTGCTTTAAATGTAATATAACTATTTCTTTCTGATATTTGAAAATATTACAAAACCAAATAATTTAACCTAACCGGGTTTTTATTTATTAAGTACAAAAATTTCTTCGACCGTAACGTAGAGCCACAATCATAAATATTACCATTTGTCCATATTGAAAAAAAAGGTTAAAATAAATTATCAATTACACAGCCAATTCATAAAATCATTTAAAATACGACTACACTTAATAGTTACACAGCATGATGATATGAATTAGGAAATAGACGCGTTAATGGCTGGCATTCGTTTGATAGATTCCACTAATTTAATAACCAATGCCTCAACAAGAGTCGACGACACCCGAGATCGTGGCTATAAAAACGTCGAGCTGTGCCCAATCAATCTTGGTCCGTACCTGCGACCAGAGATCGGATCCGCGAGATAACCCTTCCTCAATGCGTAATACCATTAAAACAACGGTGACAAACAAACCAAAAAATATTCTTTAACAGCTTTTACCTATACTTCTAAAACGCGTTTCATCTGTACACACTTATACGTAGAGTTGCATTTTGAATGATCATTTCGTTTTTATGTCCGATGATTAAAAATGTGAGATGATGATCATTGCGGGGGCTCCCACTGTGAAGGTTTGTTTAAGTTCTTTGTTTTTCTGGAATCCTCTCGTGGGTCCGTTTTAATTAATGCCCATCACGTATTTTTTTGGACGTTCGCTTTATCGTCGTCGTCGTTGTTTTATTTCTCTCCCTGTGATTTTTTGTGTCCATATTTGAAATATGTCCGTGGGTAGCGGCGTGTGATGCGATATCTCTGTGTCTCCTATTGTTTTCGATTTGATATATTTATGCGATGCCTTCTCGGGAGTGTTTGTTGATTTGTTTTTACGCAGCGGTGCGGTGACTTGGTGACGCGTTATCGACGACCATCGGTTCGAAAATACCGACTGTTGACGTTATTTATGCATAGGTCGATACAAATGACAGTTTATGTTTAAAACCTATTATTGTTACCTACACTAAAACTATTTGAACTGCGTTTTTATTTAATTAACATAATACTTACAATGATCTGAACCATCTTTTTATCTTATTCTACATCTTTTTACCTTATTCTGCAAAAAAATATCTTTTAAATGCATTTATCCCTACGACTATATTTTAAGGTATCTACAGGATAATCACTTCAGGCTTTTTACAACCTCTACTGGACATGTGCTCAATTCAGATGTACATTTACCAATACCATAATAGTGTTTTTCTTTATAAATTATTGAATAATTATTCACAAGTAGCTAATTAACAGAGTGAAAGTTAAAATAAGGTATGCATTCGATCAAACCATATATCAACGGTGTCGACATAAACCACACTATAAACCTACCATCGACGAGACGCGTGTTCAGATAAATGAAGCAGTTATTTTAATTAACTTATCTTGGCTTTACGCTGTTTGTTCTATCAAACGCCATACAAATACCTTTGGTTTTAAAGTGCATAGTTTTGTGTTAAATGTTGATATTATACATGTCTAAGTTATTTAAATTTTGTTTTTAATTGTAAATGTATCGTAGGGGAATGTCGTCTTTATACTTTACATATATTTTCCTGTATATAGCAACATATATTTTTCCTGCATATAGCAGGGTATTCAGGGGGTACCCTAATGAGGGGAAGGGTTTTGAGTGTTTGAGACATTCCGTTCCCCACACACCGCCCAATTTTTGAGACCTTATGTTTTGAGTGACGGAGTTTATCGCCTCGTTTTGTTACGTTACCGGAGCAAGGAAGTAATAACAATTCATTCCACCTAAATGTCAATCGAACCCACAATCATCGCGATTACAGTTAGGTGCTGTGCCGCTGAAGCTATTTTTATTTTTGGTGACAAACTGGAAATCAACGATATTGTTTTCGAAACTGAACTTTTATGTAGTAACAATTCTTTTTTAAAATAAAAAGTAAAATTATTTTCCTTTCATTTTATATTTTACACATCATATCATTTAAGTAACATTATATAAGACAGTTACTTTTGACATTTTTCTCTTTAACTTGTAACGACTGTGAGAAATAATAATAATATATTATTCTTAATTCCAGGTAAGTCAACGAAATTCGAGACCACGAACTGTAAGTAGGTAGAAATACATAAAGCTGCTGCCATACGAGCTGTAGAATTAGTATTCAACTTTTTCAACGAGCTATTTATTTAAATTAAAACTAATAATCAACTTCTGTTTTGTAATAGACAATAAACACTACAATATATTGTCATAGACGTTATACTGACACACAGTGGGTACGATACAAACGTATGACAGCAGTGTAAGCTCAGTTTAGAACTATGGCCGGAGTATTGCCGGGTAACCATTCTTTTGTATTTGTTTGGATAAATTATATTATTTTGGTATTGAACCTCTTACTAGGTAAGTCTTGACAAGTGGTTTAATTAAATCGTGAATTAAAATTCGAAAATTGTAATATATATTACAAATTTTCTTATTTTTTTATTAGCTTAACTAATTAGATAAAATAACTATTGACAAACAATAATTTTATTATATCCTTTTTTCATATAAGACGTGTGGAAACATTATAAGCATCTGATCTCAGATAACATTTGGTCGTACGGTAATCGTCATATTAACTTATTTACATACAAACTCGTCGAGATGCGCCTGCGCAGATAAGCGCACAAGAGAAATATCCAGTATAATGAACAATTAATAGCATTTATACGTAAATACTTCGTAAATTGACGTGACATTTACGTTAAGCGCTGTTTGTTCAAGTATATATTTAAAATTTTCAATGTAGATTTTTTTGTATTTTGTATTATGTCTTATTGAAAAGGGCTTATTTCTGTATACAGATTATGTAAGGTAGTATTTAAAACTATAATATTTTTTATATAATATATATAATATTTTTTATATAATATATATAATGTTTTTAATCCATTACCCGCCATTTTAAGTGATTGAACAGATTGCTTGATGATGAAAGTTCAGTTCATTTCAGTTCTTCATATGTGGCGTTTCGAAAGTGAATACCACGCTTTCTTTATAACATGACTGGGAATTTTAGTCAGGAAATTTCGAGTATTTCACTTCGGCGCAGGAAAGGCGTCAGTTATTGTTTATTGGTAATAAAAATAGTAATAAATATATTTTAAATACTATATTAGACAATAATAAGTAAATAATTGTGGTACAGTGGGATGGCGCGGTGGCGGTGTCTGATTGTAAACGCGATGATTTCGAATTTGATTCCTTGTTGGGGGCTACGTATATTTAAATAATTTTGATTTCAAAAAGAGTGGCATTGATTTTCGTCCCTCGACGACCCTATCGATCTCGATATATTTCAAAGTCAGGCGGAACGATGAGAATAAGGCTCGATAATCGGATCTCTCTGCCTACCCAGCTTAATGCGGGATACAGCGTGAAGCTAAAAAAAATTAAAGTAAATCTAGCATCGATAATAACTCTACCATATGACAATGTGGGAACATAAAATTGTTGGAATTACTTCAAGGAAAGTTGATACTAGTTGGCGTTTGACATCGCGTGACTTGTTACACGCGATTCCTAGTTTTATAGACTGCACGCCCGATCGGAGATACGCTAGTGGGTAATATTTATTCTACATGCCTGTTAAGTGTATGCCTCTGGTACAATTTAGTAGTGTCGCAATGGTACTCCATCTGAGTGCAGATACGGTGGTTGTTGGTTCGATCCTAACCAACGGGAATAATATTTATATATAGTTTTATATCCCCGCTCTTGGAATCACAGTGCGGCGTTTGGTTGCGCCACTACACAAAAAAGCAAAAGAAAAAGAAAAGTGCTCATTTATGTCCATTTCATAATTCAAACAAAATTTGAGATTGAAATTTCAAGTACACATAAAGCGTATATCATACGTCAACAACTACTGTATATTAAGATTATATTTCATCGCAATATCACATATTGAAGAGAGTGAACCCGCTATTACAAGTTTCGATATATTTAGGAATAAAGTGTAAAGGTTAAACAAAAACATAATATGCTTATGTGTGTAAAATATGGTACCTCCTTGTTTATTAGCTTAAACTAGTGATTGTTTTCGTCGACTTTGCGATTCTAAAACGTAAAGTTCTATTTTTTGCGTTCCATTTCTTTCCATTTTCGTTCCTTTTTTCATTTTATTATTGCTCGCCTATACTTCCTAAGGAATTTATATACCAAATTTCCGCATTCTCCGCTGCGTTTTTTCGGAAGACTTTGATATATACAAATAAATAGACGCTTAATATAATTATTAATAGTATCAATCGTCATTTCATCCTTGTGTCTCTTCAACACAACGGCGACGATTGTTCATTAAACTTTAGTTAAAACACAAAAATATGTAAACTCAAGGGATTAGAGATAAGGGATTACGAGACAGTACCTAACATACTGTAATGTGTGTACAAATTTATCTATTTGTGCGTCGGTCGGGCGCTCGGGTTACAGCTCCCCGGGGCCCGGATTTGCCCCGATAGAGTGATGCATAATTTACACATCAAAGTCTACACTCAGAGAATTAAGCCAAAATTGAAAACATTTCTATAGGAAATTTAATATTACTTATAATATGTAGGGTTAGTTGACGAAATACGTACAAAAAAATCATATATAAGTTTCATACTATATGCCGCAAATTGTAATGTAGGCAGAGAGATCTAGTGACTAGGCATTCCATCCTCCACTTTCCCACCAAATTTGAGATTTTCATTTCGTGTTATGTAACAGAACTCAACGCTGCACTTTTCAAAGATAATAAGAAATAATTGCCGGGAGTGGCAAAGGAACCTACAGCCCATTGCACCATGTTTATGAGAATACAGTCCTACTGCGCCTCGATGGATTTTGCTTAACGAATATATATTTTTCTCCTTTATCATTACCCTGCCAATTATTTCAGCTTTAATAGAGTCCACGAGGCGTTACATTTCATAAAAACGATGAGTCAAAAAACAAAATTACATCGAAATTATAATCACAATTTACAATTTTTGCTAACATCTGCAATGTTTCTATGCAGCTCCAATCCCGACAGGCTCCGCTGATCCGGAAAATTGAAACAAGGGTCTCTATCCTAGCTTTGGAAAATTATTTTTGAAATAAATTAGGTCTTTTGCTTGTATTAATAAGGTGTATATTGGCATGATTGTCCGTGTATAGTATCTTTTGGCAAATTTTGACGTTCTTTTGTTTGCAGTCATATGTGCAATAAAATAAGAACCTTTTTAGTCGAGATTAGTGATAGGAATGGTTTTGGTACATGGTGTACTTCCATGTGATTTTGTGGCCCTAAAAGATTTACAGTGGCTATTAGTAAATAAATCAAAATGTAGTTTGTTGCATTTTGATTTACACATCGAATTATTAGTAATTAATTTCTTATCTTGTTAATTTTTTTTAGTTATTTCTTTATTCTGTAGCAATATAGTTTTATTTTAGATAGAACCTATTTCAATATATTAATATTAATAATTATTTTAAAGCGACGCATGTTACAAAACATATTTTTGTAAATAAACTGGTTTGTTTATTGTAAAGAAACACACGACATGTTAATATATATTATGTGTCTTATAAAATCCTAACGTCAAGTAATTTTACATTATAACAAAAAATGTAAATCTTTAAAAATATTACTATAAAAAGATTAAATAAAGAAAAACTACTTACGAAATTGCATTTCAACGATAAATCACAAAATAATAACAAATGTTCAAGAAAAAAATCATTTTCCACCCCTCCGGCCCTCGAGAGCGGACAAAATCGCAACACGATCGTCATTTGTAAAATAATGATGTCATCAAACACTAATCCGAAAGCTTTCATGTGGATTACAGCGAGACAAACTTTAAATTGCTCACAGAAAGGCAAATCCTCTACAATTTTCAACCTTATTACATTGAAATAAAGCACAAGTTTATGTTTACAAATTGCAATCTAAATATCCTCTTAAATTCACTACGCATTCGCATTGTTGAATCGCAAAACCCTAACATAACTTAAACTCTACAGTTATTTATATAAAATCCAACTTTCCCTTTCTGTACTGAGAGAGACTCTACGTGTAATCTTATTTGATATCTGAATGCTTATTGAAGATTTTATTCCTTTAGTATAGAGTTGGTTTTGTGTAGAGACGGCTCGGTACCGGCCGATGCGCTTCGATACATTAGACGC
The DNA here is from genome assembly GCA_013421005.1 of Heliconius erato x Heliconius himera. Taxonomy (NCBI): domain Eukaryota; kingdom Metazoa; phylum Arthropoda; class Insecta; order Lepidoptera; family Nymphalidae; genus Heliconius; species Heliconius erato x Heliconius himera. Next base: position 175,423 of record JAATLQ010037607.1, on the reverse strand, counting down.
GTGATTTATAGGCGGGAAACGGCAGAGTCAAAACAAGAGCGGGGTGCGGTGTTTTGGTGTTGCTATCTGCTTTGCAACGTTTATTAGGGTGACTGCGGTCAAAGGAACTGTGTATTTTTCTGATACTAATTGTCTAAGATAACATTTTTTCTTTCTTATATTCGCTTAGAAAATAATAAAATAAAATTGAATTTTAAGTTCGTTTAATTGTGTAAAATTACCATAAGTGATAAAACTTTACTTTTTATTTTTCATCTTTTTTTTATTTTTCTGGGTACTGTCAGGAGACGACTATGAACATCAACTTATTACTTATTTCCTTACCATACCAACTACTAATATAATATATCTACTTCAATTTTTATATTTATTTGTTCTTTACAGCTACAGCTCCAGAAGTATGTAACTTTGAATCTTAACTTTTTATGCACTCTATTACCAAGCAAACCTAGTGCTAAGACACTCCACTTCATCAATTATTATAATTTGTAATAAAATAAAAATGTAATGCATGTACAACCCTAATTTATCGCAAATTTTCAAAGAATATCTCCCGCGAGGTCGCGCCACCATCTCGAGAGCTCTCTTCCGAATTATCCTCTTGAGAGTAATAATACGAGCAGATTAACTATTTTTTTATATTTCCTACATTATATTAATAAAAAAATTGCTGTCTTGAGGCCCTCGTGGCGCAACGGCAAAGCGGTCTGATTGCAAACGCGATGGTTTTGGATTCAATCCCATGTCAATCTCGAGGAAATGAATAATTTTTATTTCCACTTTCTGGTAACAAGAGAAAATAAGGTGTTGAATTTCGTTACTCGACACGCTCACTCACAGTTTTTCTTATTTACCTACTGTTTAAAATCTACAATCTACATTCATATTTAAATTATTGGAAAATTCAGTATTACTAAAATCCATCAGTGCCAGTTCTAAAGGAAAAATATATTAAATTGTGAATGGATGGAGCAAAAATTGTCAGTCATCTAAAAGCAAACGCAATTTAAAAGCATTGGGGATGTAGAGAGACACGACGCTAGGGTAGCATGAACTCATTCTTAGTAATTTTATTTGAGCAAAGGGTTAACGATGATCCTGGAATTGGGTTTTATGGGTTTTAATTTGTTTTCGGGTACTTTTGAAGGGGTGCTACCCCTTTCCCTTAGGTGGTGGTGGATGCTAATTTTGTTGTATACAAATTAATGCTAGCATGTGCTTTGTTTTAGGTTAGAAACAAAAGATTAAGTGGACAAAGGCATAAAGTCTGTTTGATAGAGGATATGCGTACTTAATATATATATAGATATATATTTATAGTTAAAATTAAAAAATTAAATTTAGCTTCACGCTATATCCCGCACACAGCAGGGTAGGCAGAGGGAACCTAGTGTTAAGACACTCCGTTCCCCACTTTCTGCCGAATTCTGGAGGCATTGCGTGTTGAGTGGCAGAACTCAACGCCGCGCTTAACCTCGACACCAGAGCGAAGAAATGGAAATATAAATTTAAGTAAATATTTCATCTCCTCGAGTGGGGATCGAACCCACAACCAGTCGATTTTGCAGTC
>JAATLQ010037607.1:150862-173753 GCA_013421005.1 Heliconius erato x Heliconius himera | reverse complement strand
ATATTTATAGTTATTTCGTAATATTATATTTATAGTTATTTCGTAATATTACTAGTTTGTATAAACCTACATCTTTTGCAAAAGTTTTGAACCCGTCACATTTTGTCCTAAGTTAGAGAATATTATAACTACCAAGAAATAAAAAAAACACAAGTAGCCTTTATTAATATTATTAGTATTAATATTTATTTATTTTTACACAAACTGCTTGCCACCTGTAAGACATAATTATTAAGTAAATAATTGATTTTATATTAATTCAAATGTTTTGTATGTTTCAAAAACAAAGTAGGCATAGTAAGAAACCATTTAATTTAGCTTTTCTATATATTAGGTTAAATAAACACTTAGTATGTGTATATTTAGTACGTGTATTAACATTTGAAAACAAATGGTAATCTTTGACTTTTGAACGGTCATCAGGTTGTAATCCCTAGATCTCGTTAGCCTTTAGTGCTCATCGTCGTTAAGGTCACGTGGCGGCATAATTACGAATATATCTATTAAGACTAGAAAAGTTTATTCTTAGATATATAGCATGATATTTAAGATATCATGGTAGCACTGATAGTGACAAAAAGTAATATTACACTTTTAATAAATATAGTGAAAAAATGCGTATTAAAAAAAACATCTATGGTTATGATGTCTTTGTTATTTTGTTACAATAAACCGTAGTAAACGTTGTGTTAAATATTTTATTAATAAAATATATACAAAGTTTTATTTTTTCGCAGTCACGCTTTGTCCCTAGCGGGCTAACCAGAAAGAACGTCGCGCCAACCGCTACGGTATCTGCATACCTCTTTCACCTCGTCCACTGTCAACAACCTGCACATACATGCCCTCTCCCCGGATGGCCTCATTCATTTTAAGTTATCTTTCCTCCAGCATCCTCGATGCTCTCTTCTCGAAGCTCAACCGAAACCTGTCTCTTTCCACTCTTACTACTCACCTTTGCTAAAATATTAATTTAAATTGAATAAAATATATTATATTGTATATAATAAAATTCCGGACGTAGCGCAGGGGCACAAAGTGTGATTGTAAACGCCACTGATTGTGAATTCGATCCCCACTCGAGGAAACGAAATATTTATTTAAATTTATATTTCCGTTTCTTCGCTCTGGTGTCGAGGCAAAGTGCGGCGTTGAGTTCCGCCACTCACTCGCTTTTTTTTGTATAATATAATATTGAACAAAATAAAAACGAATTACAACTTTCTACTTATAGTTTATTTCTTCTTTCTTCAAAATGCAATATATATAATTACTATTATATTCTTCAACATTGCCACTGCAATGTTTCATGTTACGAAAGTAAACATTGAAACAATATAAATCAATACAGAAGTCATAGAGAGCTGATGGTTTTATATTATATTTTTTATTAACATTACGCCAAAATATAAAGTTTCCAAAAAAAAATCTTATTTTACAATTATGGCATAAAGAAGGCCCACTTAAAAATAGCGCGATCCCCACTAATTTCGTAAAGTGTCTTAAGCTATTAAACGCACCTCCGGCACCTGGTGTGTACTGTATTCTATTAATACGTTGTTTTAGGGAGTTTTAATGCCCTCCTTCCATTAAGTACTGTAGTAAATTATAACCTACTTAGCCTCTACGGCGTCTGGTGCTGGCTACCGCTCGCTTGAGTGACAGTTTAGATGTAATTTGTAGACAGTGATAGATGGTGGTGGCAACTATGCTTATTATTTATTAGATTTGTTACCTGATTTTAGTTTTCAGTCAATAAAGATATTATTGGTTTTTGTTTTGTATAAGTTGATAGCTTTATTTTGAGCTTTTGCTGCTTGCTGCTCGTTTTAAATAACATATTTTGAGCTTTTTTTTTAATTTTTAAATGATTTTGAAAAAATATTACCTATGTCATATTATTGGAATTAAGTATTATTTCATGAGTTACTGTTTAGGCTTCGAAGAATGTGCTATGTATGTTTATCCTCAAATTTGTCAGTAATAAAAATCAAAGTTCGAATCAAAGTTATCCTTCTTAATTTAAATAACATATATTTTTACTTCTAACTAACATTTTTTGATATATGAATGCCCACCGTATTTACGCATATCAGAAGGGGTAGGTATGTATACTACCAAGGTAAATAAATGATATCGTTAATCATAATTTTCCTTTTCATTTGACAGGTTTGTTTGAAATCGGTTGAATACCTTAAATTATTTTTATTATTTTGAATGTAGTGTTCTTATATTTTTACAAAATTTTGACATATAAGTAAATAAATTCATATTTTTTATATAATAATCTGTATATTGAATTTGATTGTCTTCCTGTAATTGTTTAAATAAGCAATCATCTTTGTGTCAGCCAATAACGCTATCAACTTCAACCACTTCATACATCCATAATAATAAATAAACAATTTTATGATATTAAATTTTGCAAAGAAATAATTTTCAAAAATAAAAAATGTATTTCTCTTTTAAAAAAATAACCTGCATATTCCATGATACATTAAACTCGGTCCTATTCTCGACGCGCATCAATTCAATTTTTTATTGCACGCGTGTGTCGCTCTGTCATTTGTTTTCATTACAGCGCACCCTTAAGAATTTTTTTTAACGCAATGCAATACACTATAGTTTTGCATCGGCTTTTGTTGTGTTAATATTTAATTTTATGAGTTATGTGTTTCTATAGGTTTACGCCATGTTCCGTGTAAAGCAGGGTAAGCACAGGGAACCTAATGTTAAGATTTGTTTCCTTAAAATAAGATACTCTGTGTGCCGTTTTAGACGTGCCGCCCATTTTTTGAGAAATTGCGTGTTGAGAAATTAATAATTTTTTCCCCCGAATGGGAATTGTACCCACAACCGTCGCGCTTCCACACATGGTGCCGTTGCGCCACGACGGCCTTAATGCTAAATTTCTAAAACTGACTGGATGGCGGAAATCGGCTAGGTGAATTACTGTGATCACTTCGCCCAAAACACAAATTTATTAAAAAATATATAATTATCTTTATAAAATCAATTTATTATCTTTGAAATTAAGTAGGTTTCATTGGAGGACCTTCATTGCAAACCCTAACTACGACTAAATTTAGACAATGGACAAAATATCCCCACAAATAGGATTTCTATTCACAACTAAATATTTAATAATGAATATCATTATACTTTATTACTTTACTGTACTTTGTCACATTGTTTTTAGTAGTTTCCGAGCAATTTGTGGACATACGTACATACATACATTTATGAAATTTAGCACACTTGCTTGAAAGCCTAAATAGATTATCACATTCAAATAATATCCAATTTTACTTTATTACGATATGATAAACCTCCTTTTTTAAAGTCGGTTACAAAAAGAAAACGAAACTCAAGTCTAAGGATATTTTCAAACTGATTATTTCAACCGTTTAGTAAATTACGGCGCACATTTACCTCGTTATTTATAAAAAAGAATGTGCTCTCGTTCCATGCATTTTTGAACATGAATATATTCTACTGTTAACATATTATTGTTATTATTATTTTGTGGTTTCAAAAGACTTTATTGCAAGCTTTTTTTAAAGAGACAGTTTCATTTTTTAATATATTTTTGTATATCTTTTAATTAATCCGTTTTTTCTTTTGTTTTTATAAATGGCAATACCGTAATTACATTTATATATTATTTTAATAATATAACCTACAGATACTTGATCCGTATAAAGGATATGGATAAATATCTTTCATATATATTATGATAATTATATTATCATTTGATAGGTAGGTACATACAATTAATACTTTGTCAAATGATATCTAAGCGAATTTTATATAAAAAATCATCATTTTTACTATTCATTACACTATTAAAACTAGTTACTTATAAAGATATTTACCAAGTAGATATATCTCCAAGCGGTATTTGAATTCATATCCATCGAATTTCCTCAAGTACATGATATTTGGACCACAATCGCTTGAAGTGCACCATAAAGTGGCAGAGGGCACGCGCCACCCACTTACTTATTCAGCAGCGGTCGTAATCATATTGTTTGCACTTGAAACCACTTACCGTCAAGTATTCTGTGTATATACTATGTCATAGATATAGGGAATTTGTTTAAGTGTTGGTCTCTAGCGATTTGTTATGGTTAAAGATATTTTTATTCTTTTTTTTTCTATTAATTTTATAAATGTTAATTTCCTCCGTTCCGTTTTGTTATCTTCCGCCATTCAACACGCAATGATTTAAAAATTCGGCGGGAAGCGGGGAATGGAGTGTTTCAACATTAGGTACCCCATTCCCTCTGCCTACTCTGGTATGTGCGGGATTGAGCGTGAAATTTCTGGTTTCCCTCTGATATAGCGAAAAATAATAAAGCTGCTAAGATAACACATGTTTCTTGTAATATATAAAGACATCAATCTTTTTCTTACTAATACATATAAAAAATCATTAATTTTAAACCACGTTTTGATACTTTAAGGAGAAGACATATAAAATATGCATCGTATAATATAATGGTTATATTACAAGAAATTATAAACAAACAGTTCATGATTTATGAGATATAAACATTTAATAGTAGGTAATAGCTTCACACTGGCATCGAACCCGGGTACTGGCGCCTACCGCCCGCCGCGTCTCAGTGCCCGCCTAATAAAATGTTCCTTTAGTATAAATATCAACGGTTTCCTTGTAATGATTCTATATTAGAGATTATATAACATACATATTTTTGGTGTGTGTTTCAGATGAACGGTTTTATTTATTTATTACTAAAGCGTATTTTCCATATTTAGCACAGCATAAACAGAGCAAGCCCGTTTTCCTTTTTTCTTTTCTTTTGAATGATAAAACTCTTCACTGTATATATTCAAACATATCAAAATCAGTTCTTTAATTGCGTCAAGTTCACTGCACATATTTAGCATTCGCTTGCGGCTTCGCTCGCGTGGCTAAATCAAAATAACTAAAACTTGTATGTAAGATATCTGTATCGTAAATATAGTGATGTATGATGATGTAATATTGTAATCCTTTCTTGATAAATATGCTAACTAGCCTAAAAATATTTTTTTCAATTCCTGAGATAAGCGCGTCCCACTAAACAAAATTCTTTAGCTCTATAATATTAGTATAGATAGTACCTATATAGACAATAACATGATGAATTACTATATACATTGACGCTGTCAGATATATTGATATTAATAAATAGATTTACAAGCATCTTAAGCAGTATTGACAATTTACAATAGGTAGTAGGTATAAGTATGAACCCATTATCAGCTCTAGTTTTCTTACTTAGTGTGACCACGATTGATTTTCCCATTAAATTTGTAATCTCTATATTTAATAAAACGTATGTTAGATCATTGTTATTAGTGATATATTTAAATTTCAAATTATTCTTTTAAAAGGATATTTTCATGGTAGCCAGGAAAAATCTAGTATTTAGAATTCTTAGATTCTGGATTATTTGTTGACTGGCGGGACACAACGTCGCGCTCTGTCCTGCAAGATACTAACTCTTTCGCTTAAAAATGGTATCTTTAGTGTAACAAATAGTTAAATAAACAAACGATTCCATAAATATATGTTAACCTGTCTGTCAGTTTCTTATTTTTCTAAATCATGAAATCCGTGTGAAAGAATTAATAGTTATACATTTAAATCCTTATCTCTAGACCTCCATGTATTAATTGATTGTAATTTGATACCATGTAAACATTTTACGGTTTATCTCACATTAATATTTACATATATTACATATCCATTACCTTTAGTATAGGTACGAGTCACCTTGTAACTAGTTCTTCTTCTTCGTCGTTTCACTCTTGACTCGGTCGTGGTCGTCGTTTTAAAGGTTAATTTTAACTTCTTACAATTTTTAAAATCAGCATATTCAATATTAATATATGTCTGTAAAATGAACAGATCGGAGATTATTCTTATCCTGGAAAATAAGGGAGAATAATGGTCACTTTAGTCACAAACAAAATTAATATGTATGAATTCTACTAATATTTTAGTAATATTATAAATATAAAAATTTATGAGGATGAATGTTTTTTCTAATTTAACGCAAAAACTACTGAGGGGAGGCTAACCGTGGCGCAAAGTACTGTAAAATCAACAAGTAATGTCTCCAGAACTCGGCAGAAAGTGGGGAACGGAGTGTATTAACGCTAGGTTCCCTCTGCCTACCCTGCTGTGTACGGGATACAGCGTGAAGCTGATTTAATTTGATTTGATTAACTTCTGAGGGGATTTATTCGAAACTACAGTAAGTAGATACCTACCTACCTAATATACCTTATTATATATACATCAGAATGAGAAATAGGCTTCAATTTGTATAGATATGTGTTAACATTTTATATAATGGTTTATAATATAACGCATTTTAATATAAAAGAAAAAAAATGCAAAAAATTAAAACTCAAGGTACAATTTCCGACATTATATATTTGTTTATTTTTTATTTGAATAAAACATAAATAAATCAAACCGCATCGCATGTTGCTTGTTAATGTAATTAAATCTGCCGTTTAACTTAAGTCTTAACCCATGACGCGCATGCCTTTTGGTAATTAGCTAAATTGATACATTTAGGTACTCTTGCTCTGTACTGTAACAAAGAGTTTTAATTAAACCTAATATAAAAAAATTTAGACATAATGAATGCAATATATTGAGATAAGTTTAACTTTGTACTAACTTTAACCTACTTCAAAATAATAAAAATATGCTTTTGACATTGTACTTATTTGGTTTGGTTTTTGGGCTGTTCGAAATTTCAAAAGTGCAGGATGTAGTTACAGCAGGGTGGGCAGAGGCAACCTGGTGTCAAATACTCTATTGCCCTTGGCGACATTATCGAGACATTGCGAATTTGGTTGCGAAAATCAACGCTTCTTTCTGCTGCCCCTGCTGATTGAGAGTCGAACCGACAATCGTCGCGCTTATAGGCAGACGCTGCGATGCGATTAAAAAAAAGCACGCCTCAAATAAAAATCATTATGAATAGTGGAATGCTATACTATATATTATAGTTGCGTGAGTATTTTTCAAAACAACTACTACGGTAGCAGCGCGCGGCGCGACAAAGTAAAATTCCCTCTCGACACAATGAATTATTCCGAAAGGGTACCAAAAAGCTGAGGAGTCGAGCCCATTTTTGTTAATAACTACACCGGAAGCCAGTAATGCGTCGCGCTTAATATAAATCATCCACTTAACACTTTTTTTGTATACTCACAAATACTACTACAATGTGTTCTAAATATATACCAGTATATATTATATATGTTTATATATTGGGAATATAAAAACTGTGAAGTTTATTTGAGTGCGGGGATGAGAAAGTGTGTCCGCTCCGTAAAATACGGGATACGTCGCGCCCGCGGACGCGCGCCGTTCGTCATATATATATATATACGCGTCTCTCTTACGACTATTGGCTCCTATACGCCGCCTCTTTCTGCCGAGCCACGCGTGTACCACTTGAAACAATAACGAAATTTTTAAACCGCCATGGCGCAGTGGTACAGCGTGTACTTGTGAACACAAAGGGCTTAGGTTCGATTCCCATTTGGTGGAATGAATGTTTAATTTAATATTTTCATTTCTTTGGTGTGGTAACAAGACAAAGCGCGGCGTTGATTTTCGCCTTTCGCCAAGCAATGTCTCGAAGATTCAGCGAAAAATGAGAAACGGGTTGTCGTTACAGTAGACTACCTCTGCCTACCCTGCTATATGCAAGATACAGTGAAGCTTTAAAAAAAAACTTTTGAAATTCATACCTTACGCTTTTAGCGGCGCGATGCAGTTTTGCTCCTTTTACGGTGACAGAAATCGTCCTTCGATAAAGGCACGTCAAGATAGTATACACTTTAAACTGATATTTTGCCTAAAACGCGTTTTTTTTTTCGCCGATATTGAAAAATGTCGCCGGTCGTGTCACGGTCGATCGGTGTTTTTGTTTTTCAACTTTTTTTTCCGTATCAAATACACCGAAAAGCTTTTTAGCGCTCGTCCGTTATCGAAGGAAACAGTAAAAAAGTTTGCGAACGCACCTCGATGCGCTATCTACGGTTTATATTCAAATTCCCGACGGAAATTATAAGATTATTGAGTCGAATACAAAACTAATGGTAGGTAGGTGCAAATGTTTTCGTTAAATTTTTAATGTAACTAATGTATTTTAATTAAGTGTAAAGTTATAGTGTTTTTATGCAGATTTTTAAGCTGCTGAGGAATTATGCCGTATTTTAATGCGTAATATCATAAAGAGAGGCAGTGAACATATGAATACTTATAGATATAGGTATATATAGTCTATTTGTATTCTAAAACCAATTCAGAAAATAATTGTTTTAGACAATTGTTGTTTCTAATCTAGATACGAAAAGCTTAAAAAATATCTCGAAAGATGAAATTATTGATATTTCATATGATAATGTTTGTAGATATTACTAAACAAATATCCAAGCGAATTCAGGCCGTAACGCTATTGATATAATAATATAAAAAAAAACTTATTTGACGTATTTGTATTACACATATTATCATTTCATACACATTTTGTACGTATCACTTGATATTGTTAACAAAAATTATAATCCCCCCTGTTTGTTATCATATCTATAACCGTAACGTTATACGCCTATTGTTACTGAAGATATTTTTTTCCATACATAATAAGGTACACGTTATGCAAGTTGATCCATTTAAAGTAAAAATTTAAAGCCATGGGTGATTTTTTTATGTAGAGTCACATTTATAGCTAGTTAATTGATTGAAACTTTTTTTTTGATTGTTAAAGAAAAATAAAAGTTTTTTTATTTAGGTATATGTAACATCTACATATTATTTTTACGAAAAAGAAAGACGTATGAGTTATATTAATTTCTTTTTTCATTCTGTGTCACATTGTGCACAGACTGTGATAGTATTATTTGATTATTTGCATGAAAATATTTTATTGTGGCCAGTCGAGGTGCAGGGGCAAGTGTGACTGGTTCGTATCGTAGGTTCGATTCCCGCCCGAGAAATGAAATATTTATAACAAAAGTTATTTAAATATAAACATTTCTCTTCTAAAGGCACTTATAAAATTAACATTTTGGTAACCAATAACGCATCATTTTTAACATACCTTGTTATATTTAAATGTAACTTTTCTATACCTTTAAAAAGCAACTTTTTATTTTGTTAAATTAAAAGACTTCAAATATTAGTTAAATTTTAACTAATATTGATAAAATAATAATTGTTTACCTGTTTACATAACAATATTATATGATTTATATTAATATTATCCATATCATTTATTTTTAACATTTTTAAAGAGTTATTCCACAATTAGAAAAGAAAAGAATCATTTATATGCTTCTTCTTATTATTAATTACTATAGCATAAAAATCGCTATAACTAAGACTCCACTCTCATACACGTCAGCCCACATTATCCGCACCGACTAACACTGCTCGCTTCGCTTGCCTTATTAAACATTAAACGTTTTGCGATGCTCCTCTCTGCAATGTTAGTTTACTTATGAAAATATAACTAGGAAGTTATATTAACTTATTACTGGGAAAATATAGCTATTGAGAGAATGTAGATTTTTTATCGGATGCAAACATCTATTTTATTATGTAAAAAATGTTTTAAAATAATAGTAATAATAAGAAAAGGGAAACAATGAAAAAATATAAATATTTTTGATTTTCGCTATTTTTACACATTTTAAATTAAACTTTTAATCGGGATCATTAAACATGTATATTTTAGTTTTATATATTTTTGGAAACAACGTTCCGAACACATTTAGTCAGTGGTCATTAGTAGGCAGATTGAGGTGGCATTGGTCTGATAGTTGACAATTACACAATTATTATATCAAACTAGCACGAACAATAACTTAGTTGCCATACATCGGGTACTTCCCAGGATTCCATTTATTGGTGAAGTGATTTTGTGCTCAACTGGCACGCTTGGAACGCCGTAATTAAAGTATTGAACTGAACTGCCCTGGTTTCTTGCAAAATGAGCAGTGAGTGTTTTCCAGGTACAAAGATCCCTCCTCTTCTCTATTGAAATTAGGACTTTTTTGTATTTCAATAGCCTCGCGGATCATTCTATGAATATACCTATCTATTTTTCCAAATGAGGACGTGAGGCTTATCCGTTGTTGGGCTTATGCTCACACACAGCTGATTTAAAAACACGTCCTCTTGACATCGGAGACGTGTTCCTTAATTTTAACACCGAAGCTTCTCTTTGTTTGGCCAATATAAGATAAGAGCCGTTTAAGCATTCTAGTCAATGCTAAATGTTCTTACGGCTTAAAAGAGGCGCGGATTCAAGCTCCACTACGTTAACATTTTAAAACGTTTTAAAATATAATAACTGAAATAAAATATAAAATGAATAATTGATTAGAAAAAGATTTTGCGATATATTAGAAATGTACATAATTATGTATGTAATTTTCCACATCTTATTATGTATAATATATGTATGTATATGCGTATAATAAATTTATTATTTTCTAAAGGATTACTTTTGCCGCGCTGTCATAAAAACGGTTTCAAACAAGACTTAGCGCACATTCTACAGTAACAATCTGTCTTTAATAAGAAATGTTCGTTACGGTCTTTAATTTTCAATTAGACGTATGGAATTTATAGCAAATTTTCTCACTTTTAATGAACATTCATAAAAGTAGATAACATCTTGTTATATATTTTTTCATGTGCATAGTTCTATCCCTACTCAGGCAAATGAGATATTATTATTTTCCCGTTCTGGGTCATTAAATTGCACCACATAACACGAATGATCTTGATCTATATTCTATCATCTAGAATAATAATAATAATTATTACTATTATATATACGAGTATATTATAACTATTTAATTAAACTCTTAAACGGATTAATCGCGTATATCTAGTATTATACAGTTTTGTAAATCCGACATTTTGAACACTTGTCCGTGTTCACGGGTAGATCTCAAATGTTTGAGTTTCTAAATATGTATAATAGTAAATATATGCTATTAATCTGCTTAAAGAGTTTCTTTTAAATTTTATTTTATTATAAAATTTGACTTAGCAACAACACAGATATTTACAATAGATGTTAAATAATTTGAATGTCTAGACAGTATAATGTATTCTAGTGTTTGTAATACAATAACTGAGCACTAAAGCAGATTGCCGCCTCCTAGGATCCTAGGCTTTAAATATTTTGATTGTGACGTCAATTGACTGAATTTTAATATTAGCTACAAGTATAAAGTTAAAAAATATGCGGGAGTGGGCTGAGGAAATTTTGTGTTAAGACACGCCGTTGCTCACTTTACCCTCAATTTTCGAAATATTGCGTGTTGAGTTGCGGAACTGAACGCTGCGCTTTAAAAAAATTTTGCTTGTTACTTTTTATTTTTAAGCAATTTTATTGATTTTTATTTTTTTATTTGCGATAATTTCAGTTTTAATAAATATATTTACTTATGTCATTTCTAATGTAATAATAATATAAGTATAGGTGTAAAGTAAATACAAACTCTTTCCTGTTTCTCTCACTCTACTGTTTCGAGTTGATTTAAATTAACTTTTTAATTAAAACTACTATTTAATTCAATATTTACAAATATCTAACATGGCGTATTTAAATTATACTATAAAATTGTCAAATTAGAAATATTTAAAATAAACGTGATTTATATGTTATACTCTATGTATTTGTGAAGTGTTAATTGAAATGAATATTTCATAAAATATGCAGTAAATAATAAATATTCTAAGACAATTTGTTTTCAATTATAATATGTAAATATAAAACGACTTAAGTAGCTTTTAAACGTAAAACGCTACTGCAAGTCTTGTCTTGTCTTGTATAAAACGGCATTGTAGTAAAATTACTGGGCTTATAAAATTTTACTGTCTCTATAAGAAAATGAGAACAGTCGCAGCGCAGAGGCACAAAGATGTGACTGTAAAAGCGCCAGTTTGTGGGTTGCACTCCCACTCGCGGAAATAAAGTATTTAATATTCTCAAAGCGCGGCGTTGAGTTCCAACACTCAACACGCGATGCCTTCAGAATTCAGCAAAAAGTGGAGAAATGAGTGTTTTAACGGGAATGAATTGTCTTAACACTAAGTGTCTAGGTTTCCTTTGCCTACCCTGCTTTGTTAAGGATAAAGAACTTCATTTAACTCAACTTAGCTACACGCTGTATCCCTAGCGGGGTACAAAGAGAACGGAGCGCCAAACGCTACAGTCTCTACATACTTCTTGCGACTCGTCCACGGTCGTCAACCTCTGCATACATGCCCTCCGGGGTGTCATCATGCTTTTTACGTGACCTTGCTTCCAGTATCCTTAATGCTGTGTTTTCAAAAATCAACCGAGGTCTCCCCCTACCTCTCTTACCGCACACTTTTTCGTCATAAATCTTTTTTGCCGTTCTTCGTCACTCATTCGTTCGTGCCTAAACCAGCTGAGCACGTTCTTCATTCTCACCGTGACATCCTCATTAGTACCTGCCATTCTGAGTATCTCTTCATTGCGTATTCGATCAGCCAAGCTAACTCCGCATATCCTACGAAGAGATCGCGTCTCCACGGCATTCATCTTTCTTTCATTCTTCTTCTGCAATACCCACGTTTCGCTGCCGATTAACAGCGTTAGTACCAACACTGCATTGTGTGCTGCCATTTCGCCGTCTTATCAATGCAGCTAAGGCTCCATTAACTACGTTACCGGCAGCAATATGCCTTTCCACACGGTGGATGGGGGATACATGGTGAAGTTAAAAAGTAAAAATATATAAAAAAGTGGAGGCCATCATGGAGTTGAGTAGCGGAACTCAACGCCGCAACTACTTCTATAATTATTGTAAAATACTTTTTTTTTCACTCATGTCTTGTTGTTTAAGTGGACAAAATAGAGAGCCTAGTGTCTATAATCTCCACTTTTCACTCATTTTGATGACAGCGCGTTAAGTGGCGAGGTATAATGCAACAGGTTACACAATAATTAAATACACATACAAACATACACACCTATCTATCTATTATATTGGAGCTCGGGTATTGAATAATTCATACTTCAAATTGTAATATTATACAAATTGCTTCCACTGTGTCCATGTTCGCATCCTCGTATAATCGAAAAGTGTTAAAATTGTTTTGCTGTGATTATATTGTAAATAATTTAGAATAGATTAAATATTGATTGAAGCCGTCGTATCATGGCCCGGCGACTGACTGTAAACGAGACGTTTGTGGGTTCAATTCCCGCTCAGCTCGCAATGTCTCGAATATCAGGCGGAGGGTGGGAAGTCTTAACACTAAGTTTCCTCTGCTTATCCTGCTAAATGCAGGATACAGTGTAAAACTACATACAAAAAGATCATATTTAAAATTTAAAAAGATTATAATTAGTTTAATTTTTATTGGACGGTTTTTGTAAAATATATTATTGGTATGATTGACATGAGTAACGCTAAAATGTATTTTATATAATTTATTTTAATGCTAATAGTTTTTATTACTTCTCTTAGCTAAATGTAATATAGGTATATAAAATCATGAAATCTTTTTTAAATGACAGAAATCATTTTGCTAAGCAGATAGAAAAAACAATTGATAAGAGTATGGTTTTTTTATCTTTGAGCTGATTTGTAATCATTCTTAACTTGTAACCTTCACAGTAATAAAGTCATAACAATGGATTTCTATTACTTAATATGGAATCTGTGCTAAATTATTCGATAAGTTCGTAATAATTACAATCTACAATTTCTCATTATATTAAAAATGAGCATTTTATTAAAAAAAAAAATTAAAAATTTATAACTTATAGATTTCATTTTAGATGCTTTCCAAATTTTAATCCTCAGTAATAAATATTATATATAGGTTTATTGATTTAGCCCTCTAGGCGCCCATTTGAACTCAACTCCGCATTTTGTCTTGTCAGATCATGAAAATGAAAATAATTCATTCCTTAAAGTTGTCTGCGTTCTAGGTAGGCACCACAGTAAGCATATAGCCTATATTAGGTACCAGTCAGACATTATCACACTACGAAGATCACTGTGTTCATTATCAGCACGAAGGCCTACAACAATTTGAACAATTTTAAATATTATATATGCATTTAGTATAAACTTATAACCAGTCGTCACTCACCGTTCACGTACTTGAGCGTCAGTATCACGTTCTATAACGGTTTCTTTTTAAGTTTCATATTAACCCGATGGCGCCAGCAACTCACTAGCGATGCATACAAATGCTGTAATATGGTTATAATAGACGCTATTATTTGAATATTTAATGAGGTGGCTACCAAGATTTTTGGGTGCGGAAGACGTTTAATATGTTTTATGCGTGAAATATGCATTTTGAATGTTCTGAAACAATTAGGTGCTACGAGAAAATATTTTTTTAAGCTTGTGTGAATAATATTTGTTTTACATGTGTCTTTTTTTGTGTGTGTTATATCTTAATAAATTAACTACTTATTCATCTACTGTCACCAATTTACCTATACATACCCAATTACACACAGATTTTTCTGGACGGAATTTAATCCCTCAACCACCATCCCGTCAAGATGTCATATTTCAAAACAAATTAAAATAAAATAAATCCTGTTTATCTAAAACAAATAAAACTTAAAATACTTCTAACCATCGCTCCACATACAGCTATCATTAAAAGGAAAGGATGATTTACGTGCCTTTTGTGGTGAACAATTTTTTCGAATCTATTTTGACAGCTCCCCGCCCCGTTTCGCCTCCTCATTATTATAGTAATTTGTGCACTATTCAATTTTTCAACGATACGTCCGCCCAAACTATTATTTATATATTAGTGTTAATAAAAAATGTTATAAATCGCCTGCAATGTGACCTGAGGTGCCAATTTTTACATTTAAATCTATTTTTATTTGTCTTTACATACATCATGATCAAATTGAATATTTGTTGTAAAAAAAATAGAAAGAAATAACATAATATACAAACAAAACGAATAGAGATTTAAGTTATAAGATAGTTGCCGCCGATCACTATTTCATAGTTTTTGCATATATTTTTTTCAATAACTATGAATTTGATGAATTTATACAAGTAAGTAGTGACTAACTGTAAACGCGACAGTTGAAGGTTTTATTCCTACACGGGAAAAGATATTTTTCCTATCCCCGTTAACAAGACAGAGCGCAGCGTTAAGTTTCGCCGTTCACGCAATGTTTTGAAAATTGGACAAAAAGTGGGAAACTGAGTGTTTTAACACTTGGTTCCTTCTGTCTACCCTGCTATATGTGGGATATGACGTAAAAGAAAAAAAACACAAGTAAATTACTTATCATTACTTATACTCTTTTCATTCACAAAAGTAGAGCAATAGTAATAAAATCAAGTCGTATTCAGACATTTACTTGGGAATGTGTGACATTAAAGAGCTTTTTTAGATAGCCGCATCGACTACCATTTTGAAGTTAATTTTATATATATTGTTATCACTGTTATTGGTTATTAAAAACATCGTGGGTAATAATATGAGTCTTTGTGCGTTCCCTTATCTTAATACCCGCAATGCAGTGCCGGTCGTCGTGTTTACTGACCGTTTATTATGAAATTGAATATTAAATACAACTAAAACACTTAAATGTATAAAGTAAAATACAATTAAGATAGCATTTGAGTTAGAGGTGCAGAGTTATCTGCGAAATATAGCTTTTTACTGCAAACCTTCCATTAAATTTTGTTTTAAGTGGACCTTGATAGTTATATCTTTGATATAATAATAATAATAATAATATGTTGTATAATTGCTTTTAAGGATAGATAGATATATTCAACATACAAAATCTCTTGGATAACGCTAAAGTAATATAGCAATTAAGCTAATTAAACAAAGTGTGGCGTTGAGCTCCGCAACTTAACTGCTAATGTTTCGAAAAATGGACGACAGAATGTCTTAACTTAGCTTCGCTCAATCTTGAACGTTGAAGTAATTATCTTTGATATTTACAATTTTTGTTGGTTGTACGATGATTTTAGAAAGACTTATTACACAAAAATTATTATAAAAATATTTATTGACGAAAGAGAACGCTATGGATAACAATTATTTTATATTTTGTTGCATACTTGAATTATATTATTTTTTTATCTTAAGTGTGCAAAAATTGCAATTCAAAATTGCATAAATACCTACATTTATAAAATATTTTTATGGATGAGCCTATTTTTAATTTTCCATCAAGATTTTTAACAGTAATAATATAATTCAATACACATATATTTTTAGGTACAATCTGCCATTAAACAAAACCACATCGAAATCTGTCAAGTTTAAATAAGTTAATTTCAATAGTTTTTTAAGCGATAAAAACAACATAATATCCTTTTTAAAAAATCTTTTATAGTAGCGCTCGAAAATAAAATATTATTTTTTGTTCTTCTCAATTTATTTTCTTATCTTCTACGAATATATGCACGATATAAGATACCTTTGTATTTTATCTTTGAATTCTGCATTCTTGTAATGCATTAGGACCCAGCTTCCATTTTTGGCATTTATAACGATAAAGTTCACTTGTTATTTATGTGTTTGATATCCATATTAGAGAAATGAAAAACTTTTAGTCTAAGGTAATCGTGACACAATAGAGTAGTGCCTTACTGCAAACAAGACGATCGTGGGTTCGAATCCCAATCGGGGGAAGATTTTTTTTTATATCCTCTCTCTCCGATATGGAGACAGTGCAACGTTGAGTTCCGCCATCCATCCGAAAGTGGAGAAAGAAATGAAAATAAATTTCAAGATTTATAAGGATGTAAATTAGTATTGATTATTATATTCCACTAAAACACAAATACTATGTGTATTTAGTGTTTTAGTAAAATAGATCCTACCTACTAAGTAGATCTATTTGTTATATTATAATTACATTTTCTTCGTTTTAGTACCTAACCAAAATAAACATTTTTATTAATATATTCAATAATGCTGTGCTAAATATTCTCTAAACGATATAAAATTACATTCACAATGTCAAGATCGTATTTAAATGCAATAATTTAGTCTCCAAAGAACTATATTTTTAAATTCGTGAAATGACATATCATCGCGCATTCAAATTTATATACGTTTTAAACAAAACAAGAAAACCAGCGTATACATATATTATTTTGTATCAAAACCATACTTTATAAAGTTTATGCGCTTCGTCATTCCATACATATTTGTCGGGATAAGTGTACTTTGTATAAATATAATGAAAAATCGGTTACTATAACGTTTTTACCTCAATTGCCCATAAATTTTAGGACAAGGCTCAAAAACAAGACGTGTAGGCGGCGTGCCCCGTCGGCTGGTGTACAACCAACAACGCAATGTTATTTCTAACTATTCTTATTTTTTTTTGTCTTGATGCATCTTTTTATATAATTATATAAAAGAGCTAGTCCTTTTAATAAAAATTTATGGTAAAATATAACACTATTTTTTGCATATATTTAGCGGAGAAACGCTAATGTAAGAAATACAAATTGTGCCTCAGATTTTTTTTTCGTATTAAAATCTTTTTATTACTTCAATTTCGTTTACCTCTATTATAGATAAAATAAGTACGACTCATATCAAAACTTCATACGGCTGGTGTACGCTTTATGCGGACGTATTTAATTGTATCGCGTATTTGGTGCGTTGTTTCATTTAAATTATATACTTTATTTATTTATTTTTTCCATCGGAATCCTTGAGACCGGTCGCTGTGCTGCAGCTACCTGTGTGGGTTTACTTCGATCTATATTTTATTTATAATTAAAATGTTTTAAAAAGTAAATATTGGTTTTTTGTTTGTTTGTTATTGTATGTATGTATAAAAACTAGTTTTAGCCCGCGACTTCGTTAGAGTAGATTGTATAACGAAAAAAAAAAAGTTGAAGTAAAAATTTTGCGAAATCCTATCTTTTAGCCACCGTGGTGCAGTGGAAACAAACTGCAGTGAGTGCAATGGCTGTAGGTTCAATTCCTACTCGGGAGAATGAGGAGAATTTTCACTTCCCCGCTCTGGTAGAGAAAGCGCGGTGTTGATTTCCTCCACTCATCATTCTATGTCTCGAAAATTGGGCAGTAAAGAACAAAGTGTCTTAGCACTATGTTACCTCTCTACCCTGGTATGCGGTGAAAAGCGTGGCACTGCCTATCTTTGTGCCATATAGGTACACCATATAGATAACGGAAGAATTTAGTATATGTACAATTGTACAGGTGCTGCTACCGTAAATAGTTAAACCTACTCATAGATAAACCTATTTTTATATAAATTTTGTAAGGCCAGATGTATTCGGGGCCATACTAATGTGCTAAAAACAATTCTGCAAATATTGCATTATGGTTCTATATGGTTATTTATTTTTTTTATATTTGTCAAATGAACGAATAGGTACTTTATCGACATCATACAACACCTATCTATATATGTTTCATATGTTCTATCTGTAATCATAACAATATTTTTCTAATAAGTATCAAAAATTACCCATAAAATTATACTATCATATTTTCTATAATTAGTTAAACTAAACAGGTTAATAGGTTTCTCAACACCATGTATTTATCGTATCTCGTATAATTGAATCGTTGTTTTCATACAATTTAATAGGATCGCCTACGTTTTGGAGTTGACTGTTATAGTTAGTGTTATTGGTTGCTTGTTTAAATAAATAAGGGAATAAATTTAATCAGTCTTTGAATTACACAGAGTTGAAAGTTTTGTTCTAGATAGCGTACCGGTATTAAAGATACCTTAGAAAAAACATACATTATTAGATTTTATATATATATATATATATATATATATATATATATATATATAAATATAAATCAATCAATACGTACATACATTTAATATGATAGAGAAGAAGAAATTAAAATAAATCATTTGTAATATTTGTTCAGACTTATGCGAAGAGCTTATATTATGCGTATATACGGTAATTGTTTTTTTTTTATATGAATAAATAGTATATTTTCGTTTTCAATATTCATGGATAGTCTGTGGACATTAAGTGCTTACCTTGGTGCTAAAATTTATAAATATATATAAAACTCTTCCGTTACAGAGGACTAACTGATAACGCACAGCCGAAAATCCTATACTTAAAAAGTAGAAATATGGCAATATGGCAGTGTCGTGTAGTGTAGGAAAGCACTAATAAAATTGTGAAATAGTATATTTTTCTATTTTTTTTCCTTCTTACTCTAAAGTATTAGTAATACGAGAACGGTAGCAATGTCATGTTACGTGATACGATATCATTTTTATGCTATAGTAGTTGACTTTGAATTTACAATTGCTGAAGTGCGTGCTTTGAATGAGTTTATGTGTAAGATTTAACTGCACCTTTACTGAGCTTTAATGAAAGCTTTAGAACTTCATTGAATTCAATAAAAAGTCACGTTGTTATTCGAACTGAGATATAAATATTTAAATAAAATAGATTTTATTGAAATATGATTTTACTGATAACTCTAATCTGATTCCTACTCTCGATTTTCTGTCGTTTCGACCCTAATACCTTTTTTTTAACGTTGATAATAGTCATTTACCTAAGATTTTAATTAAATTCTTTATTTAATATAACATTTTATTTAAACAACTGCAGAATTCTTCAATAAGAGTTTTTAATTTGTCCTACAGTGCCGTGTAATGAATAGAAATACAATATCTGTAATAGTAGTAGAATTTAAGTATAGTAAAACCAATAAAATTATTAATAATATATTCAAAGCTAGAAGCTAGCATATCGATATTTTCATATGTTATAAATAGAAAAAGGATAATAAAAATATGAAAATAAAATACATATAAATAGTTTAAGCTAGTAACTTATAGTTTCTAATGAATAAGATATCTCATTACATACGTTTTATAGCAGTGTCTCGGGCACTCAGGTCGGCCTACGTGAAACGCGGCCGTGTAACTCGATATCCAGTGTAGGCGGTTTGCTTGTGTTTTATGTTTTTTTTTTCCTTTTTTTCACTTTGATTTTTAACAATGTTGTGGTTAGCTTTAATAAGAGACTAGCAGCTATGCTTACAATTTTTAAAAGAAATAACTTTTAATAAGGTTAACCTATTGGGTATTAAATGAAACTGTTGGTCTATTAACTAGTGTATTGTGTATGTTGTTAGCTTATTTAATATTTAATATATCTTAGAAAAAAATAAAAAAATAAATTTCTAATAATGTTATTGTTTAAAATCTTTAAACGTAACGATCCGATTTTTAACAGCTTAGATAATCTGTGGTAAATTAATAAATTCTACGTTTTTTTTGCAAATTATCGTCATAGAGTCTAATAAATGACGCAATAATTAATATTAACATAGTCAATTATTTGTACAGCCTTTTTCATATGATATATTATAAAAACGTTTCAACGCCAATTGGGTAATGTTACTTTATCATCTATTTCTGTATCATCTATACTAATATTATTGGTTAAACACGCTAATCTGAGGAACTTACTGGTTCGAATCAAGAAATCCTTTTGTGTGGAGGTTATATTTTGTATTATATTAACTAGCTCACTGTCAGGTCCGATTTACCTCGGGCATTTACAATGTATCTTGTGTCAAACTCATAAAGGGAATACTACTTTAATACTCGTATTAGAAATACCATTTGACCATGCAGGCGGAGCCGCAGGTGAACGTTAGTTTTTAATACGGAAATAATCAATTATAATGCTATTAATAATAATCAATCAGTTTTACTTCATTAATCAAAGCAATTATCTACTAAGAGGAAGAAACCGAAAGTTTGCTTAAAACATTGCATTTATAAACAAATTCGTCGTCGATAAGATAATCATTTTCGATGACTCATAAACCCACGCCAAAACTGGATGTATTTTATTCTAAAGTAGTACAATAAAAAGAGTGAATGATTTTCATAATTTTTTTATTCATTATAATATAGATTATACACCTACTTTTAAAGTCAGTCAAATAAATACACGAATTTTCGCTTCTTAATTTTTTTTCTTCAAAATAAATATCACTAAAATTGTACAACAACAAGCTATTTACATTATATCACAAATAATATTTAATGGGACCTAGTTTATTAGTAGTAGGTAGACACTTCTACTTACAGTCAGTTCGATCCACATGGAATATTCGAAAACTCGAACTAAAGAACAAACGCTCACTTCTTTTAAGAACTATCGCACATCTAATCCGATATAACTAAAATGACTGGATTACTTAGCGTACACTAACTCACTCACTGCACTCGCTATTAAGTAGCTTCAGTTCACAGCTTTTCGAAAGCCCTAGAATTAGTAAGCATTTCTCTCGTCAGTCGCCACACCTGCTTTGCAGCGTTCTCCATAGCAGTCGGGGATTTTCCTTTGAACAAGTCGACATGTGGAAGAAAATAATGAGGACACCGACGACACTGCAGTGAGGATATCAGTTGAAGGAAGATGCCATTTATTCTGTCTCCGATAGCTCCTTCGTCCCATTCGTGTTCCCTAGGATGTTTCTCACACTCGTACAACAGCAGTGTTTTCATATGATAACACGTGACAGGGTTGCCCGGCAAGTCCAGATGCCTATCTCTGATGGTTTTCAGTATACTAAGGCATTTCCGCCGACAACCACCTTGGAGAAGACGATTTTCTGCCTCAAAGAAACTTAGCACCCACGCATCTCCCTCCATGGCGGAGTTTTTGCCTTGCAACGTTAAACACTCCTTTGAAAGTAGATCAAATCCTTCAGTTTTCACCTCGGCCACAATGTTAGGATGCGGCCACGGTATGGTCGGTAATGGCCAGTGTGCCGCAGATCTGGGCCACAAGCCGGCACATTTAAAAGCTGGCGTTATTTGCACTATATATCTTTCGCGTATACGCAACTTCACTTCAGTAGTTTCTGCAATCATCTTAACACAATCTCTATAGGAGCACTTGTCGCAGGCCTGAGCCACCAAAGTCTGGAAACGCGATCTGATTTTCCTCGCAGATAAATAGCCCGAGGCGGTGATGAACTCGACCCACAGGGACATGGAACGTTTCCTTCCATCGCTGAGCTTCAAGACAGCGCAGCCAGGTAAAGAACCGTCGTCGACGAAATTCAAAACTCCCATTTGATTAAGGTATATGATTATTTCGAACTCATGAGGCGAGACGACCTCGAGGCCGTCGAAACGGCCATTGTAGTCGGTCAACGAGGATATAAACCGCGGCTCCTGCAGCTCCACCTCCTTGAGCACGTCCTGTACTATCCTGCATACTTCGTGGATGGTTTTCGCGATTTGAGCCTTGCGGTTCGCGACCCGCTCGTTGTAGTACTTGTTCATCTGGTAGACTAGCTTGGATTGAGCCGCCATCATCTCAGGTGGGACGAGCATGGTGGCTTCACCCGGTTATCATGGTCCGGCGGCGTAGCACGCACGCGCACGGCACGCAGACGTTCTAAGACTGAGCGGCTGCGACTCGACGGACGACAAAAGGCTGTATCCGCCCATGTCGATGCCGGCCAATGAGAGCGGGCTTTTCTTTCTCGCTCATATCGAATCACATTCGCGGGAGCGAGACACAAACAGTTCTCTGGCGAGGCGTTTGCGTGGTATTGATCGAGCGTAGACCCCGCCTCTTCGCAATAGGTATTCGGCGCTAAGGTCGTGATCGTAATTACATGATCGGCTTAGAACGATCCTCGTTAATTCGGTAGCCGAAGACCGATACTATTAATGGCAACGTCTTGCGTTGCTTTTTTATCATGTTTTTAATTATAAGAGCTAATTTAATTCGCTGTTGGCGCGCATGTCATAACTTGTGATATCAGATGAGCTTTTATATGTAA